>JAQIWH010008122.1:0-10616 GCA_034695005.1 Cryptops parisi | reverse complement strand
CACGGTTTTCGGTTCCGGTTTTTCCCCAAAAAACCGCGGTTTTACGGTTCGAATATATTCGAACCAGAAACCCTAGTTGTAACATTATTTTTTGCGTAATGCTGGAAAGTTTGATAAAGCTGTAACAATGGCTGTGTTATATTGAAAAGCTTGACAAACTTGTAGCAAAACGATGTGTTATGTTGGAAAGCGTAACTAGACTAGCAATAGTTTTGTGTTATGCTAGAAAGCTTGACAACATTGCATAATGCATAATTGCAATGCATAATGATATGCTGGAAAGCTTGATAATCATGCTCTGCAATGTTCTGGAAAGCCTGACAAAGTTGTAGCAATGCCCTATGTTATGTTATGTTAAAAAGCCCGACTAAGTAACTACTTTTTTTAGTGTTGATTAATATAAAGGAAAAAAAACTTGTGGCAACATCAACGCATTCTAACAATATGTCCCAAAAAATGCCAACTCATGATGCCGTCACTTTATTTCAATTTCCTGACGAACTCAAGCGTCAAAAGTTTAATAAATAAAAAAATTGGCTTGTAACACTTCTGGGATTCAGCAGAATATATGTATAACAGGATTCTGTTCAAAGCGATTCAATAATTTCGAGTTTAGCCAAGCAATACATAGTTATTTTATTTTTATTTATTTATTTAAAAATCGCGCATCCCATGGGAATAAAAACATAAAGAGAACAGCTTCAACGTTTATCTTGAAGGTAATTACATAAAAAGATCCATAAATCTTAACAATTCCATTCTTTTAGTACATGAAGTGGAGCTTAATTCCATTTCAATCGTAATTACCGGTAGTATGTCTACAAGGTGAAATGATATTTTGTAATTTTACATATTGTGTTTTGTATTGTTTAGATTAATGGTGCAAAAACAGCTAATGAAAACATTGCTGATAATGGCGGTTTGCAACAAGCCTATTGGGTAAGTTCTAACAGCTCTGTGGTGATTAAACAAAATTAAATAAATTAAATTACAATGAATAAAAACTTATGTTTGAACAGGCTTTCAAGAAGGTTTTAGAAAATGAAAATGAGGAACTTCCAGAATCTTTGAAAGATTATTCTCACGAACAGGTTTTCTTCTTATCTTATGCTCAGGTAAGTCTGAGTTATGATACAATAATAACTAAGGGGCACAGTAGTTACTGAACAGTAATCGGTGTTTACTAAAAAATATATATATGGTGTCCACCATGGGAGTTCTAAACATTTTGACCATATAGAAAAATACGTACCGTATATTACCATAATATGGAAATGATGGAAAATATACTAATGGGGTCATTAAAAAAATACGACGTCAGTGGCAGCTTAACTCACCCTATGTGTTCGGCAATATTCCCCTATGTCGAAAAATTGTCATAAACGCTTGAACATTTTAAATTAAAGTTAGAATGTCGCATATTTAAAATGCTTTCATTGTTCAACAATTTTCGAACAAAAATGAACGAAAAAACAAACACGTGTTTCTCATGTACTCGTTCACCGACTATCCCTTGTGCTTCGTTGATCAGAGTCGCTATTTTGGAAAATGACTGACTGGTGCGCCACAAAATTTCCACATGAAGTTATGGTTCCCCCGTTCCATTAATGGAGTTTCTAAATGTGTAGTTCTCGTTGTAGAAACCCTGTATTTTTTTAAAATTGATATTCTGAATAATCAATGATTATAATTATCATACTGTAAATTAAGATGTGTATAATATGAGGTATGGTAAATAATTTTATGATTCAGATAATTTTAGATAGTATTTATTAAATAATCTTACATTAACTAATAAAGCGTTCAGTTGATATAACATTTGTTACGCCAAATTCTCAAATGTTTGCATTTTAACACACATTTATATTGCTTGTAGTTTCCATATAAGTTATACTGAGCCTTGTTGCTCGTTATCTTTAACTAAATTACACAGTATAAAAGACTGAGTGCATTGTTTAATTACATTTATTGTTACCAAACAGATGTGGTGTAATGTATATGGCGAAAGTGCTGCTTGGCAACAGGCTATTGATAGTGATGTTCACTGTCCCGCAAAGTTCAGGTAGGAATTGAGTTTTCACTTCGCATTTGTCACTTAATGTTACTGTATAGTATTGCTTATATGCAGCAAAGCCACAAAATATTAGCCAAAGAATATATCTATTGTGAGTATAACTAGCTATATGCCCGTCAACAATGACGGAAATATTTTAGATCATGTTGCCTGACAACATGACGTCATTCTAGTGTATTATATTGAGAGTAATAATTGAGCAGCGTCTGCAAAAACATTTCTGATTTCGGTGTGACAAACATTTAAACATACAAACATGCAAACGTACAAACAAACAAACAAACAAACAAACAAACATGCAGACCAAGCAAATTATACTGTTAGATATAGTCTCAGTTTTTAGAAACGCAAAACACTTGTGAAATATCATCTCACTAAAAAAGACACACACGCAATTTCATCGTACTTTAACGGCACGAATACATATTACCTATTACCCATACAAATACCTATTATTTATTATCTATACAAATACCTATTAAATACCAATACCTTGCTTGTTATTCAAAACTAATCAATATAACCAACATTGTTTGTTATCATAAACTAGATAAGCAATAAAAAGTTCTTTCAGTCTGCAAAGTTACCCTCCTTGAAATATAAAAAATTAAGATTGAGAAAAAACGCAATTGTGTTTTTTACTTGACGTTTTCTGTCTTATGCTAATGTATCTTGTTTATGTATAAAAAAAAAAAAAAATGCTCCTCCTCCTCATCAGTTATGAAAGCGCCACCGTGCGTGAAATTGCTAAAACCTATATTGAAATCGATACCAAAACTTTAACGAATATTGCGAACAATATCAGTTAAAACGACAAATGACTGTAACGAATGTTGCGACGCAACATGAGTTAAAACAATGAATTGAGTGATTAAAACAAAAAAAAAATTGCTCGTCATTTTTGACGAGATATTCACTAGTCTCTAATATAATCACTACAACGTAGAATAGAACAAATCAATTTCAAATTGCAACTGCAATCTTTTGCAGGTGACGTATAAGCTTTGCGTTTTGAAAAGATTGACGTGTTTTGCTTTGAAAAGGATTTGTAAAAGTGATAAAAGCTTTGAAAACGTGCATTGATTTGCATGTAGATTGAATTTTTCAAACTCGAAACTTGGAAGCCCATGTGCGAATCAGTTGCACTGGGACTGAAACACATCATAATCATTTGAAATAAAAATACGACGAGCTTCACATTTTTGCAAATACGATGATAAAGAACAAACAATTTTTTTTGCATTTCTACAACCAAATTTCAATTAACAATCAATTTTTTGCTTAAAAAAATTTAACAAATTTAATGAATCAAGATTAAGACAGTGTTTGAATAATCACTGTGTTTGTGTTTGGTTTACACAAAATCACATCCTGTTCCACAAATTCTCATATTGATTAAGTATCACACTTACTGCTAATAATAGCTAATCTATATTCTAATTTTGTATAAAATTTTCAATTGAGGAGTTGGGTAGAAAAATGGCGTAAATCTTCTTACGTCGTTATTTCTTAAAAATGCATATATTGATTTGTTTTAGACCAATCTATAACATGAAGACATTAGGTTACCTATAATTTGCACTTTTTTAAGAAAAAATATGAAACGCAGACTATTGGAAATCTGAAATTTTTTGTGACTTCTTTCTTTTTGTCTCTCCACTTCTTGTTTGTGTCACTTCCAAAACAATGGAAAAAATATTGATTTTTTGGAAAAACGGCGTAAATGCATTTATAAATTAGCACGATAATTCTTATTAAGAATAGCGCAAGTTTTGGGCTATTCTGCGGACTTATTTTGGTCCGGAATGCTTAGTCCACCCAAAGCTTCTCTGTTGCTGTTATCAAAACTGCTTTTTTTTACTGATTGCTGCTTACGTGTCAATGCAGCGGTGAAATCTAGCGACATTTTAATAAAACGAATCCTTCAAAAATCCAAATCATGATTTAATTAAAACCGTGCATGGCACGGGGCAACTTCTAGTTTGAAATAACGGCGTCTTTGAATTTTTCAAATTAGCCTGTAACTTGAGACCTGTCAACTTAAGTTAACATATTTTTCAAAACCTATTCATTTTCTTTCTACAAATGAACAGTTGACAGGAATATTTTGTTAATCTTAAATTTTAAAATGCCAGAAGTTTTTGCCCTTTTTCTCAAAACTTTAATTTTTAGAGTTACACCGTTGTTCCACCCAACTCCTCAATTGAGTGATCACTCCAATGGAATGATGTTTGAAAACTTGAAAGAACCAATTGTTTTCAATGAAAATTTGAAATTTTTTGTTGTAGGATCATCGGAACTCTGTCCAATTTCGACGAATTTGGTAAGCAGTTTGGTTGCTCAGAAGAAGATGCAATGGTGAGGAAAGATTCCTGTCATATTTGGTAGAATGTTGACTTGGAAACCTTTTATCGAATAAAACAACATTGATTCGAAAACGTTTGAAATGTTATTTCATTAAAACTTTGTTGTTTTTTTTTGTTGTTTCTTTACAAAATGGTGTACGAAATAAATTGACTCGATTGTAAAGTTTACGTTTACCGCAGTTTGTCTGATAACTTAATCCATCCGTGCGCTTTAAAAAATATCGCACGGATCGTCGTCCGGGTTTTAAAAAATCCGGTTTTTTTTTGGGATTCTGTACACTTAAAAACATTTTTTTATGACTTTTAATTTAAAATTTTCATCATTGTAGAGACAGTGCAAACTGTTTATGAAAAACACATAAACAACAGTGATGATTTGATATGAAAAGTAGTCCGCCCGAATTTTCTCAAAAAATTGCACGGATGAGATTTACGAAAGATTCTAATTGTACAACGTGCAGTTTTAGTCACTAAAAAACAACCTCGAATCTAAAATGAGTAATCCGTGAACATCAGTAATTCGAAATAAAATTTGAACGATTTTACCTAACTACCACAAGCGTTTTGATGGCGTCATTTGAAGAATCTGACGCCAGGAGGGTGTAGGTTTTCTCGTGGTTCTCTCGTTTTCTTTTGCATTTATAAAAACCTGTAGTATTTGTATGAGCTAATTGATTAACAAGCTTGGATACTGATCAAGCAGTTTGTCTGGTGGCGGAAGTAAACAAGCAGGAATCAGCAGAAAAATAACATGGCTATTATAGTTTAAAGCACTCATTGTAATAAACGTTAAATAAAATATAAACGATTACAAACACTATTCCAACTTTTCATCCTTATCTCATCATTTCATTATTTTCTTCAATAAAGTCTGAGGGCGAAATGATACAGTCGTACGGCTAGTCGATGCTCTCGTTAAAATCCAAAGGGTATAGGTAAGTAATCTATGAAGAATCATTTGTTTCGTCAGTTGTTAATAAGATCGATTTCGATTTATTGGAATTTAAAATTGTTGTTTATTGTTGTTTATTTTATGTTCCACCGGGATTAAACAGAATTAATGCTATCTCTGAATTATGTGATATTTGATTTATGCGAGTTTTGAGTAATTACATTTTCGATTAAAGTTGAATCCTGCACCTTACATTACATTACATTTTCGATTTCTGCAAGTTTCGATTTCTGCAAATTTTAATTTATGCGAATTTATATTAATGCGTTGTTTGAGAAATATGATATTTCGATTTATTCGAGTATTGAGTGATTTCACTTTCAATTCCTACAATTTTTTATTCGATTCATTAATATTTTTTTTTCACATTAGACTCGCAGTTTTTTCACATGGTTCACTTTTATGCGATTTTTGATCCATTGAACTATGCAGTAATTACTATCATAAGCGTCTGTAGATGGCAGTATACGTTCGATTCCCAGCTCACTCACTTACAAATGAAGCCAATATAAACCGTGTATAAACAAAAGCGATTGCTCTGATTTTGCTATTTCTTATCCAACTTTTAATACAGTATTTACAGGGCACTTTAAAAATTTGGGTGAGTTGTTTAGTAAAAATAAACTATGCAATATTTTTAAAACTAAATATTTTTTTTTTTTAAAAATTAAACCACCAACAGTCCGAAAACAAAATTACATCAGAAGTGTTTTCTGGTGTCTCAATGGTTCTGGATTGCATGATGTCAACCCGACACTGAATATTATATGGCACTTTGCAAAACCTTTTCAATAGATTACAAATTTTCAATGCCAACAGAAACTAACCAATGATGAAAGAATATTCCAAGAACGTTTCAACAATCTTCCAAGAATCTTTCCCAGATGAATCTTTTTATTGCCCCACTCATCAAAAAAAATAAGAATCACTTTTGAAATGGATTGCAGAACCTTTCACACTTCAGTGTTAGAATTTTTCATCACCATACGAAATTTACTTTAACATCTTAGAATTTGATTCTTGATCCCTTTGAAGGAGAAAACTCATAGTGGGGTGGAATTGAAAACGTGAAAGGTCATGTCCATTGTGACTTGCTTCTTGGGGCTATTATGGAAAATTATTCATGAAAGGCAATACTACAAGTTAGCCGCTAGGCTTTTGATTTACATTCATGAAGTTCTTATTTCTCACAACTGGATATTAAAACACACACAAAAAAAAAACTTGTATTATCTCTCCAAAATCAGCCTTTTACAAAACTGATAATTTATGAATGATGTAGATTACTACGAAACTGAAGTGGGAGCTCGGGAAACTCAAATTCGGAATCATTAGGAATCTTAAAATCCGGAATCAAAGTTTTGAGTTATTCCATTTTCGATTTCTGCAAGTTTTGATTTATGCGAATTTTAATTTATGCAAATTTTTAACTTACGCGAATCTAGAGTAATGCAATCTTTGAGTAATGTGATATTAGATTTATCCCAGTTTTGAGTAATTACATTTTCGATTTCTGCAATTTTCGATTCAATCTCTTAACATTCTAACACTAGATAAATCTAATAAAAGAGCACGACCTTCCTACTACTACTCCTCCTCCTCCTTTTTACCAGTTATAGCCATTGGACAAGAAACATTACGTGATTCTTTCTTTAGCACCTGAACACAAAGAAAGAATTCTAGAACCTTTTAAAATCTTCTAGAAACTTCTACTGTGTGGCAGTGCCACTGTATTTTTACTAGCGTCATCTTACCATGTGTGAAAATGCCAAAACTCATACCGAAATCAATACTCTAACTGTAACAAATATTGCGCAGCAATATGAGTTAAATGTATAAATAACTCTCCCGTTGTTTTTGACGGGTTATTTGCTAGTAAATAATAAATAAACATTCTAACACTACATTTATGCATTTGGTACATTAGACTATACGGTATATTTTCATAAACACCTGTAGATGTCAGTATACGTTCAATCAACAGCTCACTCATAAAACTCACAAGTGAAACTAATATAAAGAGTATAAAAAGCCGCTACTTAGGATCGTACTTTAGATATGAGACACTCTGTATAGATTTTGAGGCTTGAGTGTGCATAGTTTTGAGTGTGTAACACCATTTGTTTTCAGCACGAAACGTGACTTGTGTGTTTGTTTTCTCGTGTCAGTCTGTCTGTCATGTGCAATCGGTTTTGTTTCACCCAGGTAAGAAATTGCTGTTCAGAGCTGCGTACACTTTTCATCGGAAGACTAAAGAAAGATTTTATTTTTTTTCCGATGTGAAAGTTAGCATGAAGAAATACCGTGAATGATGAGACATCGAGTTGAGGGAAATGGCGAAACAATCTAAAAGATTTTGACCGGTGACGAGCGAGTGCAACCGGGTGAAATGAAAGGCTACGAAAAGAGTTCCGGAAATGAAAACGGGTTGTGGAAATAAGATGCGGATGAAAAGTTCAAACTCGCTTTGCACGAACGATAAACACTCTTCGAATACGGTGTGTGTGTATGTGATGAGGTATTTATTTTATTTATATTTTTGCACCAAAGGGATTGTAAAATAGTCATTATTGAGTTTTTTTCTTCCTCCTGATTGGTTTTAAATTCATTCAAAACTATGCATTTTTATTTTAAGATGCTTTGAAAATAAACCGTAACGGAACTAAGTAAACGCGAATCTCCTTAATTTGCCAATTGATTAAATTGGCCTTAAGTTGAAATTCCCAATAAAAAATTAGAATTTCACTGAAAAAAAAAAAAAATTCCATTGAAATTTTATTTTAAGCTAATTTAGGAACATGGATTTTATATATTTATGCGAGATCTTTTTAAAAAAATTATTTCCGCACTAATTGTGAACTGGCTTGTAATTGGGTTTTAATCAGGTGATCTGAACTTATCTTTCTGTGGATTTGAGTTTGTAAACCTCAAATTCAACTCGACGATTGGTATTATTGAAACGACTTTTTCTTTTATATTGCAAATCTGTTTTTCGTTGATTGCCATTAGAACCAACGACAACGCCCCCTCTCCCAATGTTACTCTAAAATCAACGAGGCGATTTAGGAGTATCTGATGACCAAAAAGTATGTAGCGCTAAAACAAAAGGAAACTATGCGTCAATTTGCACTATCTGTTTTAAGTTGTTGATATATTGGTGTAAAGTACAGTCCGGTCTAATTCGTGGAAGCAAAATTCTCGTTATGAGAAAAACTCGTTGCACGAATAACATTTTACCTAATTTCCGCAAAGTTCACAGTCTTCCTTTGGACATAGTTTTCTATAATCTCTAATATACTGTATATACAAGTAATTTAAAAACAAGTTAATTAATAGGGAAAAAAGTTGTCTAGTTTTCAACTTGGCATGATAGTGTGCTATTTGTTTTCACACCAAATTTAAAAAATATTTGAAACAATCTTTTATTTCTACGTCTTGTTATATGGCTTCATTATTGAGAATATTGACGTAGAACTACGTCTTAGGGGAAGCTACACAACACAAATAATATTTAAAAAAGCCATGCTTTCGTGACATGGTTTGGCAACATGCTTTTATTGAATAGAAAATTACACATTTAATGTAAATAAAAAATATTCGCATAAATGGAAAATTCCAAATATCGAAATTGGCATAAATAGCAAATTAACTCATCGAAAAATCGAATAAAATTGAAAATCGCAAAAATTTAAAATTTGCATAAATGGAAATTTGAAGAAATGTAAAATATGGATTATTTGAGAGTTCACGTTGGTGGGCGGATATAAGGTGGGGTTTTGTCAAAAACAGAAGAGAAATCACCAATTAAAAATGAAAAAGGGTTTTTGATTATTTTTTTTATCTAATCTAAATTGATATTATAACCATAAAGGCAGTTTAAGTAATTCCTACTCTCAGAGATATACAGTAAATAAGCTCATAATGAGCTAATTTTTTTTCATTCTATCAGCTCATATAGTTCTACGGGGTATCATTGTTCACACTCATTATGGTGAGCATCACTGGGTTAAAAAGCATTCAGACAGAGAAATCTGTAATCACATATAATGATAGATAACCTAGGCCCACTGTTGGAAAAATTGGAAAAATGATGACCCTAAACCACCCTCAGAATACTCCCTTCCCGGTTATATTCAAATCTTGTATTCATTATGTACAAACTATTTAGTATCCAAGAAAATTGGAGTATGACATTTCAACACAAAATTAAATGTACTTATGAAGAACAAAATTACTGAATGAAAGCTTAATTTTTTTAAAATCTTAATAAGAATAAGTCAGGTCTATGTGTGTGCATGTGTCAATTACACCGTTTAGCTCTGTTTTGTGTTACTAGATGGAGTTTGTTGGTTTCAGTTTGTGCTACAAGATAGAGTTGGTCGGTTGGTTTAACGTTCTATAATAATAACAACTTTTATTATGGTTGGTTGGTTTCACTTTCTTTCATTTTCTCTCCCCCCCCCCCTCATTCGGGTGACGTTCCCCTTCAAGTTGAATAAGAATCAGTTCAAAAATGCAAATTGAGAGGGAGACAATCCACACTGTTCAAAAAACAAATTAAACTGAAGCCTGAAATTTTGACAGGAAGTGGAGGGGCTTTTGAATCAACTACGCAAGGAGATTAGATGTTTCAGACATGATCTTGAAGCTTGTTTTAGACCCTCACAAACAAGTGGCCCACTATAGGTACCGTTACCCTATTCTGCGTGTTATAGATTTAGCGTGATTGTTTAGCGTGGTAGCGACGGTACCTGTGTTACTGGAGTTAACGTATGGCCAGAAATCAAAACTTGCAGAAATCGAAAACGGAATAACTCCGGTACCCATAGACACCAGTTTTAAGTTAGTTGAAACAACAATAGCAACACCGTGCCAACTGAATGGCAGTCAGTAGCTGTAGGTTAATACACAAGTACCCAAAGTTCATTTAATCTAGTCGCTCTTGTTTGTTGTTTGAAAAGCAATTTTACTCTTGAAACTATTTGTTGTGTAAAATTTTATTGCAAGAGAAGCTGGTTATAGGAAGTTTTACTGTATTGCGACAGTGTTACATTTATTTATAAAGTGATTCAAAATCAAAATTAGTACAGTGGAATCCGGTTATTATGATCACTTTTGGACTAGTGTTATTTGACAATAATTTGACAATATGTTTATTTGTTTGTATTGTTTTTGTTATGTTATATTCTGGACCCTGTTGAACCGTTCAAATAATAGTAATAAT
>JAQIWH010008121.1:0-10580 GCA_034695005.1 Cryptops parisi | reverse complement strand
GTGCAATTTATAGCTCGATATTCCCAAAATTAACAAAGTTATAGCACTTTCAACTCGAACGTAATTTTCATAAAAAACAGAAGGCTCAATGTTTGCGAGCCTTTGTGTTTTTTTTGACACAATGTTACAAGTCTCCAGAAATGGTTCAAACTTGAGATACTGCATCTCTGATGCACCTTAAATACGACTGTGCAATTTGTATCTCGATATTCGCAAAACTAACAAAGTTATAGCACTTTCAACTAGAACGTAAGTTTCATAAAAACAGAAGGCTCAATGTTTGCGAGCTTTTGTGTTTTTTGACACAATGATACAAGTCTCCAGAAATGGTTCAAACTTGACATACTGCATCTCTGATGCATACTGAATACGACTGTGCAATTTATAGCTCGATATTCCCAAAATTAACAAAGTTATAGCACTTTCAACTCGAACGTAATTTTCATAAAAAAACAGAAGGCTCAATGTTTGCTAGCCTTTGTGTTTTTTTTTGACACACTGTCACAAGACTCCAGAAATGGTTCAAACTTGACATACTGCATCTCTGAAGCACTCTGAATACGACTGTGCAATTTATAGCTCGATATTCCCAAAATTAACAAAGTTATAGCACTTTCAACTAGAACGTGATTTTCATAAAAAAACAGAAGGCTCAATGTTTGCGAGCGTTTGTTTTTTTTTTTTTGACACAATGTCACAAGTCTCCAGAAATGGTTCAAACTTGACATACTGCATCTCTGATGCATATTGATACGACTGTGCAATTTGTATATCGATATTCGCAAAACCAACAAAGTTATAACACTTTCAGCGCGAACGTAATTTTCATAAAAAAACAGAAGGCTCAATGTTTGCGAGCGTTTGTTTTTTTTTGACACAATGTCACAAGTCTCCAGAAATGGTTCAAACTTGACATACTGCATCTCTGATGCACACTGAATACGACTTTGCAATTTGTATCTCGATATTCCAAAAACTAACAAAGTTATAGCACTTTCAACTAGAACGTAATTTTGAGAAAATAATCCAAATTTCAAAGTTCTGTAATACGCGAAATTTTGCGAATTTTGCAGATCTGATTGCGAAAAAATGTTGTTTGTGATGCAGGCAACAAGCTTGCAAAGTTTCAGACAAATCCATTTTTCATCAAAATTTGGATAAAAAAAGAAGGCTATCTATGTGTTTGTGAGCCTTTGTGTTTTTTTTTTTTGACAAAATGTCACAAGTGTCCAGAAATTGTTCAAACTTTACACACTGCACCTCTGAAGCATGTTGAACACGCCTGTGCAAATATTAGCTCGATATTCGCAAAACTAAAAAAGTGATGGCACTTTGAACTCGAAAAACATGACTTTTTGAAACATTCGAATTTTAAAGTGCTGTAACTCGCTGAATTTTGCGAATTTCGCGGATCCGATTGCGCAAAAATGTTATTCGTGATGCAGGCAACATCCCTGCAAAGTTTAAGCCGATTCCGGCCATAACCTTAGGTTTTAATCGATTTTTGATGAAAAATAGATTCGGCTTAAACTTGGCAGACTTGTTGCCTGCATCACGACTAATATTTCTGCGCAATCAAGTTCGCCAAATTCCCAAATTATGCGATTTACAACACTTTGAAATTCGGATTGTTTAAAAAGGTTTTCTTTTTCGATTTGAAAGTGCCATAACTTTGCCAGTTTTGCGAATATCGAGCTCAAAATTGCACAGGCGTGTTCAGCGTGCTTCAGAAATGCTGTATGCGAAGTTGTAACAATTGGTGATTTTTGTTAAAAATTAATAAAAAAGCAAAGGCTATATATAGCCGTAGGTTTTTATCGATTTTTGATGAAAAATGTATTCGGCTTAAACTTCGCAGGCATGTTGTCTGCATCACGAGTAACATTTATGCGCAATCAGATCCGGAAAAATCGCAAAACTACTTGAGTACAGCACTTTGAAATTTGAATTTTTTTAAGTGATTATTTTCGATTCGAATGTGCCATAACTTTGCCAGTTTTGAGAATATTGAGCTACAAATTGCACAGGCATGTTCAGCGTGTTTCAGAGATGCTGTATGTGAAGTTTGAACAAATGTTGATTTTTGGTCAAAATTAATTAAAAATCAAAGGCTTAGGTTTTTGTCGATTTTTGATAATAAATGAATATTGGTTAAACTTTGCAGGGTTGTTGCCAGCATCACGAATAACATTTCTGCGCAAACGGGTTCCCCAAAATTCGCAAAATGGCTTGTTGCCTTCATCACAAATAACAGTTCTGCGCAAACTCTTCTCCAAAATTCTCAAAATTAAACAAGTTATGACACTGAAATTTGTGACTTTCAAAAGTGTCATTTTTTTCAGACTTCAAATAGCCTTAACTTTGCTAGTTTTGCGAATATCGAGCTAAAGTTTGCATAGGCATATTCAACGTGATGCAGAGATTCTATCTGTGTAGCATAGCTGGGCACAGTTGATCGTTAATATGTTAATCATAACATTGTCATAGAAGGTATATAGTATTACCATGGTTGAACAAACAAAAACAAATTTAACCAGACTGATTAATCACACTGATTCATTAATCAAACATTTAAATAGTTTTTGTTTATTGTTTAACTAATCTAACCATGAATATCAAAGTACAGGGCAGATAACAATTCAAAGTACAGGGCCTGTACTTTGAATCGTTGATATTCATCAACGAATTCAAATTCAAAGTACATTTATGGTTAGAACTGGGCGGTATCTGATCGCCTTCGAACCTCTAACTTTTTCGTTCTTGATTAATGAAAACATTCTTGGCAAAAAAATTAATAACCAGTTTCAATTCCTTCATGACATTTAATGTCACGAAGAAAATGAAACTGGTTATTAATTTTTTTGTATTTACGTTTTGCTTGGTTTTTTTTTCCAGAACGATTAGAGCAACTTTCCATAATATGTACTCTAAACGTTTTGGATAATAGATAAAACAAAACGTACATGTATGGAATCAATAGTTCTAACCCCTTCATGACTTTTGCACCACCCTGTACAATCAATTAGTGCCACAAGAGAGGTTGGGCTTTTAACCTCAAAGTACTAAATATAAAAAAACTCATACAAAACTTAGTACAGTTGGACCACAATAAGCGCTCCAACCAGATTAGTGGATTTTCCAAACCAGTGAAGCTTAGGAAAAATGACAAAATAAACTAACTGCAAATTTAAAAATTATGAACTAAAGTATACACTGTTATGTTTTACTGTAAATATAACAATTATGAACCAAAGTATTCACTGTGAACTGAAAAATTATGAATCAAAGTAGTCATTAAATTTTGCTGTAAATTCCAATTGCCGAACCATCGAAGCTTATGCCGGATTAGTGGTTCAACCTGTACTGATTAAATGTGACGATAGTCAAATATGAACTTACAACAAAAATACTTTTATTTTTCATACAAAAATATTTAGCATGATTAAAAATTAAATTGGGAGACTATCCCCACATCAGGGTCTTTGGAATAAAAATGGACTATGTTTTTACCTAGATCTAAAATGGCGAATTCATTCCAAGTTTGGTACCAAATTCCAATCTGGCTCTTTTCTGGTTCCGAACATTAGACCTGCGGTAATTGAAAATATAAACTTTGCTTTTGTAACACTTCAGAATGTATCAATTCTCGTAAAAAAAATGCCATACCTTATTTCATATCTTTTGATGTTTTCATTGAAGGTAATCAAAACTAGAGGCCAGATGAAAGCGACTATACAAGTGGACAATGGAATGTGAATAATGTCAGAAATCGATTCGCTGGGGGCTTTCTGAATTGATACGTCAATCACTCCATAAAGTAACTGAAGAATTATCCTAGCAACACAAATGTATTATATGATTAAGTCGTTCAAAATTCATAACAAGACAGGGGTGCCAGCAGGAATTTTCGTAAGATGGTGCACATTACTACAAGCATGTTGTATAAATATAGGGCGATTAAAAAATACCGATTTCTAAAGATTGTGAACTGATGAAACCAAAATGAACCTTATGGCTGTGTCACTTGGTCCTCATAAAATTGAATTAAAATACGTAATTAAATCAGGGAATACAGAAATTATGATGGATGAAACAAGGTTTTACAGCATGAAAGCCCAAGTGAAGCTCTTTTCAATGATATACAAGTCGATACTGTGACTGCCAGTTTGGCTGCAATGGCCGCACAAAAAAAGTAACCTCAAAAAAGTTGTGAAACTATGACTTCATAAGTACAAGGGAAGTGAAGATTGAGTTTTACTGTTTAATTACCACTGATACACGGCACACGGTGAGAAAACTCTTTAAGGACACGAAGACCTTCAGACCTTGATGGCTAGCTGAATCCACTATAATGAAGCCGTCACTTCAACAATGGCTGCTGTGAAGTGGATCCCAAAAAAGGTAATCAGTGTTTGTGGGGAAAACGGAAAGTGACACGAAAAGTCAAATGCCATCATCAGTCATGTAATTCCGAGATCATCCAATCAGTCTGTCCCACGAAACCTAACTATTTTGTGATTGATTAAAGAGAAACGATCATCCAGCCATTCACAAAGTTGTTTGGTTTCTGACTGACGAACACCAGAGTAGCATTTGTCCTTTAGACGTTATTTGACTTTTGCTCACAAAGTCAAAAAATTGATCGAATAATATCTTCTTTGCTCCACTCAGTTTGTGTAGTAGCCATTATTGAACTGCCTATTTCATAAAAAACGTGGGCAATTTAAGCTTTATTTTAGTGGGTCTCCTCTGTCTCTGAAAGGTTTTTCACAACTAAATTCCTTGATGAATTCTCAAATGTGATGCAAAGCCAAAATTCTTTTTTGCAAGTGAAACATTTGTAAGGATTTCCACCAGTGTGAACATTTTGATGAATCTTCAAGTGAGCTGGCTGACTAAAGCACATTTCACAAGTGGAACATTCGTAAGGTTTTTCACCAATGTGAACTCTTTGATAGTTTCAAATGCTCCACCCAAACGAAGATTTTGCAAGTGAGACATTCGAAAGGTTTTTCAACAGTGTGAGTTCTTTCATGAAGTTTCAAGCTTTTTGTAAGTGAAACATTTGTGTAGTTTTTTCCAGTTTGACTGTTCTCATGTTCAAATCCAGTTTCACTCCTAGCAAATGTCATTGCATAAATGAAGCACTTGTTAATGTATGGGTTTTTTTGCATTGTATGTCAACTTAGATTTAGATTAAATCTGCGATTAATGCATTTTTCCATCTCTATATCCGATTCGTTTTCATTTTTGTGATTTGCATCATGGAGTGTTTTTGTCCAATCATCGAACAATCTGTAATTGCAATTGTTTCAAATTTATTTTCATCAACAACTAGTTTGAAATCACAACAAACCAGTTGTTGATTAAAATAAACGACGTTATGTTTTCTCAGGACCAAACTACGAGAGTCATAAAATTATACAGGGTGCGTTGTTTACGGCCAATTATCTCAAGAAGTATTGGTCTTAGGATGATGAGGTTGGTATACTAAAAGAGAAGCCACCAGTGGTGAATCGAATGCCACTAACAAGAAAGTCTAGTACACAGACTTTTAGAGAACCCTGTATTATCATTGGACAGTAGTTGTATTTTTTCCCCTAGTGTTGGTGGTTCGTCAGAAATTGCTCTTTAAAAATTGGTATCATTTTTTTTAATTACCCTGTATATCACAAAGGAAGAAATCTTTATTTCACCGAGTCAATTTTTTAGTCACCGAATCTTTTTAACAATTTTATCCAATTTCCCTTTAAAATCTCAAGACCTAAGCTGGTGCAAGTGCACAACCTTGAATCTTGCTGCTGGCGCCCATGTAACTGAATCACACATGATGTTCAGTAATGTACAGCATGAGTGAAGTGATTCCGAACAATAAATGCAGTCTCATCCCTGTGAGTACATTGCAGTTTCTTTCGTATTTTATGTTTGCAAGGGATACATCCGGATCAACGCTGACCCAAAACCAACTAAACAATAGCTCGAAACCATTAAAAGATTATTTTAAACGTACTCAAAATGTAAAAATGTACTCACACTATGATGACTATGATACACCATGTTTTGTTTTCAAATGGCACTCTTGTCCACAGTTGATAAAATTTATGTACAAAACTGGCAGAAATGCAAACTGAAAAGATCATTTTAATGGTTGAAAATGCACGAAAGAAGATAGTTATACAGGGAGTTCTTAAAAGGTCTAGTCCACATTTTAACCACAGATAGTACACATTAAAACAAAGCAAGCAGCCCATTCAAACAAGGATCCAGAAACGCATTTTCATTTACACACCTCTTATTAAGATTATGAGACAATAGCCTGGGAAAATTGTGTGATATCACCCCGTGTTATCTCAGAAACTAAGCATTTCCGGAACCATGTTTATGTGCATTGTTTGCATTGTGCATTGTTTTAATGCACACCATCTGTAGTTGAAATTTGACTACATCTTTTAGGAACACCTCGTACATACATATATATAAATAAAAACTTAAAACAAAGATATTGCACACAACAAAAAGTTTGATACAGCAGTGAATACATACCAAAGTAAAATACTAACAAAAATGCCGAGAGGTTTTGAGCAAACACAAATTGACTTCTATTGCTACTACTCCAGCCATTCCATTCATGGGAATGAGTGAATTTTCTATGCAAAAAAAAATTTTTTTAAATATTGTTTTTAATTAAAATCATCATTAACATGTATGTTTTATATTTAAAAAAGATGCCCACATGTGTCCATGTACTAAATGACAGGCTTCTGGATCGGAGGTTGCCGAAACACAAAATTCGTGCAACGTCAATCCGAAACAAACGATGCAGATGATGATGGAGGGAATGAACTTGATTCCCGTAAACGCAACAAAATGAAATACTGCCTGTAACAACAAAAAATTTTGTGAAACTGACAAGCGATCCAACTAAAAATCAAAAATATAAACAAAAATTTCTTAAAGACGATTACTGTTTTGTCTATCGTTATTTTGTTTTTCCCCGTCGAGTGCGTGGTGATTTGCGGATCGACAGGCGATTTTGTGAGACTTAGACTGATCAATGGCACTATGACGCACGACATCCACAAAACATGAGACGTTGTCAACATGGGAGGAAGAAGAATCAGGCAGTTCAGCAGCTGCAGTGTCATCAAACTCAGGCAACACATGAGCATGAACTGGAAGCAGTTACGTATGCAGCTCATGACATGTCGTGACTGAAATAATGTTCGCCGAAGCAATGGATGATGAATGTCGAATAATAAACTTGATGGAGCAAACTCGCAAGTGAAAAATTAAAATGGAACTAATGGAGAAAAAACAAACAAAACAAAACAAAACTCACTTGCATGATGAGCGTATAAATACTGACGGGTTCTTCGCGATAGAAACTGAGAGAAGACGTAAGACTATTGAGTTGATGACTGATGTGCACCATCAACGATCCCTCTTTTGTAAACGGCGTCGAAAACACTGGCTGTTTCATGCAGAGTTGAGGATAAAGTGGTTCTATGGCAATGCTGTGTATAGTTCATTCAGCATGAGAGAGAATCCATGAATACCACAGAACAATAAACAAGTGCTTTAAAAATACTTTAAGCATACTCTTAATATACTGGCATATTGATTTTTAATTAACAACATATAGGCAGTGACACTCGTGAGACAGACGGATCCATGGAAACCTCATTCATTAAAATCTATCGAGCCTGTAAGAGGGTCTAATGAATAATGAATATATGGCATGTAGCGTCCGCCATATTGATTTTTAGTTGACACCATATAGCCAGTGTCACCCAACAGACTAAGACAAATCCATAGACACCTTGGATTTGCATATCCAAGGTGTATTCAAAATCTATCGCGTCGTCTCGTTTTTGTAGATAGAAACTTACTCACAAGTGAAGCTATTATAAAGATTATAAAGAGAGCAAAAAATCAAAGTTTCATTAGTAGTATCTACCTAGCGTCAGCTTGCAGGAAAATAGCCATGTTGTGACAATTGGCCGCACTTCCCATGCAACAAACGACTTCCCCGTTCTCTTGCATTATTTTTATCATTTCTTGGGTTGCTGTAATCAAACGAATTTTAAGCAATATTACACACGTTACCGGGAATGAGTATAATCCAGGCATTCTACAGAATGCCTAAGCTTTTTTTTTTTGACAAAGTATGAAATAACATTTTCTATACAACAACTTGGGTTAGTTAAGGTTAGTTGACAATATTTCCTCTAAAAACAAAAATAATTTCTTGTTTTAAACCTAAATTCTTGTTTTCATAACTATACCAATGCTAATTTCATACATTGCCTCAATCAGCATAAAAAATGAAATTCTATGAAATTCCTGGATTCTATACATATAAGTGAAGACCAAGGGATTTGCTGTATAATAGGAACCAAGTACATTAAAAATGTTTTTTAAGGATACTCTTTATATACTGTCATATAGCGTCCGGCATACTGTGATTTTTAATGAACAGTGTAGGCAGTGACATTCGTAAGACTAAGAGGAATTCATGGTTCATGGACACCTTATTCACCAAGATCGAGCAATTAGGACGATCTAAAGAATAATGGATACATAGCATTTAGCATCTGCCATGTTAGTTTTCGTTGTCACCATATAGTCAGTGTCACTCGATAGACTAAGACGAATCCATAAACACCTTTCGTATGTAGAAAATCGCAAGTGAAGCTGATATTTTAAAGAGCATAAAAAATGCTAAGATGATCAATACACATTACCATGAGGTGTGCAATCGGTGAAAAGAGAAACCAAGAGGGGCACATTATCAATATTTTCCAAATGCGGCCGGATATTTTCTATTCCTTTTGGCAGTTTAGCCTATACCAAGAAAAATGGGTGCAACTTTTATTCGTAAACAACAAGCTCATACGTGATTAAAGAACATGAAAAACTCATTTTTATCAATACCCGATTCGACATATCAAACGCAACGGGAGCACTCTGATCAGTACTCTCCGTGATATGACTCGGAGATCTCGACGTGTTCAACTCGTCCGCTTGATAGTTTTGGCACAAAGGAGCTAAAGGATCTTCCTTCATGTCGATATCATCATCGGATATTGTATCAGCGTCGTTGAATTTACTACTCTCAAGTTCTAATTTTGTCCTAATTGAAAAAAATAAATCATTCCCGTTGAGGCACTAACCACTGTTTTGGTTGACAATTACTACTACATAGCATTTTTAATAGACCAAGATTCCAACCTTCCAGCGGAAATTAAAGAAGAAACCGAACCAGCTTCTGATGCCGATACATTGTACATGCTGATCTCGTCTTCAAACTTCACAGTTGTGACATCGACATTGATCGCGCTGGGTGCGCTGCAACTGCGATGAAGAGAACGATCCACGGAATACCGCGCCTAACCGTATCAACAAAACAACTCACTGAAAACGTAATGTAGGGCATTCAGAATCAGATTTACATACGTGTTCGGCGATTCAACATACCACACTGACCTGAGGAAAAGGCTGAAGGTAATCACCAGCAGCTTTCCACATGTTAAAATCACTAGATCGACGTGAGCGCGTTTGATCGTCGTTAGCAAGATTTGGATTCGTATTACTTTTCTCCACTCTAGCGCATTTGAAAATAAAATTGACAATCAGTATCACAGAGTCCTTGTTGAAAATATGATATTGCTACCTCTGTCCAAAAATATGGTATACATTTCATGTGAAACTTTCGGATTATAGACAGTTGTAAGAAATAAATAAGTTTTTATTGGCCGACAGTAAAATAAAATGTGGTGTTCCTGCTGATGTGTGACTTAGTTGACGCAACCTGGAATTTGTTTTTTGTGATAGTGTCATGTCATGGTCAAAATGAATAAAAATGAAAATGACACCTGGTGTGACTGCAATAATGAACCTATGGCTTCAGATAATTATACTTCACATAGTAGACACATTGCATGAAAACAATTGGCACTTGAAAAATAAAATGAAGCTAATATTGGAGCTCTGCTACAACATAAGATCAACTTGTGCCACAAATAAGAGCAATCTTTGCCATGGATACTTACTTGTACTCATTATGTGTAGCCAAGATGCACATGATAATATAGTTTACATCAATAAACAACACCCCCTTCACACCGTATACAGCATCCTGCACACCACATACAGTTGCAGCACAACTTATACATCATCCAGCACAGTGTGCAGCATCATGTACAAAATCCAGCAAACTTGTACATCATCCAGCACACCGTGTAAACCATCCAGCACACCGTGTGCAGCATCCAGCACACGTGTATGGCATTCAGCCATTTTGCAGCATTTTGTATGGCATTCAGCCATTTATGTTTGAGGTAACCAGCACACCGTGTGCAGCATCCAGCACACTGTGTGTGGCATCAAGCACACCGTGTACATAATGCAGCACACATGTACATCATCCAGCACACCATGAGCAGCATCCAGCACACCGTGTGCATCATCCAGCACAGTGTGTGTGGCATCCAGCACACCGTGCACATCATGCAGCACACATGTACATCATCCAGCACATCATGAGCAGCATCCAGCACACCGTGTGCATCATCCAGCAC
>JAQIWH010008120.1:0-10616 GCA_034695005.1 Cryptops parisi | reverse complement strand
AGTTGTACAAAGTGTATTATTGAGTATAGGTTATGTTGTAAAAACTCAATTTTGTCTAAAAAAATGTAAAGTTTAGGTGCCGAGTCAAAATTATAAAACTCAATTGCTAAATGTCTATTATAACGTTTATTCACTTCTTAAATAACAAAAATATTTGTAATTAATAGAAATAAATTATTTTCCAAATAATTAAAAATATACGTTTGTTTGCCATATAACAACACAGCTAATGTAAAAAGCTCCGCCTAGGAGTAAGCTGCTCAGTATAACACAAAGTTATGCAGGCAAGTCGTTCAAATTTGTTAAGATTGGAAAATTGAATCACTTGACACATACTGTACATCACCTAAATTGAAAAACTTTTTACAAAAGTACAAAATTAATGTACTTATGACATAATTCGCTTAAAATGTTCTTTTTTTAAGATGTGTTTTTTTCACCTAAAAAATAAGTAGCTTACATTAAAAATGCTTTTTTAAGAAAATGCTTTATTTTCGATTTTGCAATTATTATTACATTAGACTGATGCAGTTTTAGATTTATGTGGTTCTTGTTTCATGCGATTTTTGGTACATTTGATTTATGCAAATTGCGATTTTTGAGTAATAACATTTCAATCCCAGTGATTCCATTTTGCATTTTTTGCAAGTTTCGTTTCGTTTTATAAAAATTTAGATTTACGCAATCTTTGAGTAATTAGACATTCGATTCCATTTTTGATTTCTGATATTTTCGATTTAATTTATGCAATTTTAGTTACATTGGACTAATGCCGTTTTCGATTTACGCGGTTCTCAATTTAAATAATTTTTGGTTCATTGGATTATACAGTATATTCTCATAAACGCTTGCATATGACAATATACGTTCAATTCCTAGCTCGCTCACAAACTTGAAAGTGAAGCTAATGTAAAGCGTATAATAACTACTATTTGGTCTTTCGTAACGATATCGCAAGAAAAGCAGGTCCGTATAAAATTTTTTTTGCTTAAAATATATTTATTAAACATCTTAAACAGGTCTGTAGATATCTTCGGGCGTATATTTATACATTACAGTTTTAATGTTAACATAACTAGATTATATTTATATCCCTGATACAAACAAAATCAATAAAAGGTAAGTTCGGCAGCACTTTCTTATTAATACATAACACATATGTAATAACTTAACTTTTAAATATTGTTGTGAATAATATTGAACAATAAGAAAAAACGTCCATTTTAATATACAATTTTTACATGATCGCAACATTATTTAACACTTGTAACAATTTATAGAAATCATTTTTATTATGCTACTGCAGTAGTTTATAAACCTGTTGAAAATTCAACGATGCAAACTATTTTACGTGGTTGGCTATGATTTACATTTTAATCTACCCTCGTACAATTATGTCATATCAAACTATCTCACTTGTTAATGGAAATACATGGAAATAAAATAGACGAAAAAAAATTGCAAAAGATTTTTAGTATTAAATGAAACTGTATAGGAATACTTCTCGAAGCTGATGAAGCATAATGAAGTGCACTTTTTGTTTAATTGTCAAACATTATCGTCATATGAATCGATCACTACAACAAAAATATCGCTTAAAAGGAATCTTCCGACCACGGAAATGAGGCGCCAACAAGCGACACCGAGCGAGCAATCGTTGAAGTTCTAAGCTGAATTTCGTCTTAAAACATTTCGGTTTCGAAGAAGAAGCTGGGCTCAATTTCAAGTTAATTTTTAAAATACAGAAAAATTAAACGTAAAATTGAACTTAAACATACAATATTTACATTTTACAAGTTTAACACACTGTATAACAATTTTCAGCGAAAGTATAAGATTTGTGTAAATTTATCAGAAAAATTGTGCATTAAAATAGTCAGTTGTTGTTTTTTAATTAGAAAAATCGTTTTAATATACAGTAATTTAAAATCTGCTTTTTAATTTGAAGTGTATTGATTGAAGAATTGGATAAAAATATAGGCGTAACTCACAAAAAATGTGAAAATGTAGCAAAAACATTCTGGCACTTGCAAATTTAAGATTAAACAAAATTCCTGTCAACGGTGTATTTTTAGAAGTATAAAATAAACAGGTTTTTTTCAAAACATCTGTTAAATTTAATTGATAGGCTTCAAATTTACAGGTTAATTAAAAAATGCAATTACACCGTTATTCCTAATGTCGTGCTAATTTATAAATGCATTTACGCCGTTTTTCCAAAGATCCGCGCCTTTTCCATTGTTTTGGAAGTGAAACAACCAAGAAGTGAAGCGGCAAAAAGAAAGAAATCACAAAAAATTTCAGATTTACAATAGTCGCTTTCCAAAATTTTGATCCAAAAAGTCTGAAAATGCAAATTATATGCAACCCAATGTCTTTATGCTATAGACTGGTCTGAAATAATTCAATATACTGTATGCATTTTAAGGAATTACGGCGTTCCGCCCAACTTTTCAATTCAATCAAATAATAATAATAATAATAATGACTCTCTCATCGGAACCATTTTCGATTGTTAAACGAGGCTGTGAATGTTTTCATATTGTTAACGAATAGAGAATTTGGTCGACATATTGACAATTGAAGACTTGAATAACGGTGTAGCTTATAAAAATTAAATATTGAGATTATTATGGAAATTTGTGCTTCATAGATGGGCTTAGCTAGTGCTGTCAATAGACAAACTCATACCTACCTAAATAAAACATATGTATATCACTTCGAAATTGGGCACCTAATAGATGACAATCAATGTGTTGCTGAATACTTTTTTTTGACATTTACTCAAAACTGTGAATTGTTACATGCAACGTTATTCCGGGCAAGCCTTCAATTAATAGACAATTAATTATCGTCGCTGTAACTGCAAAACCACGTGAATGCACTTTTCCAGAGATTATAGATTCTGATGTTGATAGAATGGTTACACGTTCGCTAATTTTTTCAGTTGAAAAAATGTTTTAGCGTCTACAGTTTTGTAATCAACAATTTTTTGCCAGAAAATCAAATTATAAGTCTTTGGACATAAATACAGTTATACAGAAAGTTTTTTTCCTTTTCCTGTAAAAGTTGGTTTTTGTCAGTTGCGTGGGTTTTGCAGTTACAGCAACGTTATGCTACTTTTGCACAATTAGAATACTGCAGCCGTTAAATTTAATTTCACCATTGGAACTAGTTAATTTTAATACGGAGTACATTTTTGACATGTACACATTCAATAATTACTTCACTATAAAAACAGATTTCTTATTATTACATAATATATACGAGTAGTTTGGAAATATTTTGTTACCATTCCATAAATTACATGTAATATATTCGTATATTACAGCTGTTTGTGTATTTTTCATTGTACAGTATATAATATTCACAAATTATGAAAACAATTAATGATCAGACCGACAAAGTACAGAATCTAGGCATTCAAATAAAATGGCTAGTCATTTTTGGTACAGCATGAAACAACATCATATAAGTATTTAGGTTAGATAAGATTAATACAGATAATTTAACTACTTTTTTACTAACAAAATTAACCCTAAATTTAGGCCTACAATGTAAACCTAACCTAACTATTTTAATGCCAATTTCATACCGTGCCAAAAAGAACCAGGTATTCTATAGAATATCTGGATTTTATACTTTGCCGGCAACGTATTGTATATAATTCACGTTTAAAAAAAGTAATATAAAATAGATTTATAGCAAAGACTAAAAACGAGTTAATTTAATAACTGCTAGCAAACGAAATTGTAACATGCAAACTGGTTAAAATCGTCTTGTTCATTCTCGTAATAATGTCATTTTCTGATATTAGTTCTCTCTTTATGAGAAACAATCAAACATCAGAGACCCATCTCTATTTATCTTCCATTTTTATTTTCTCTTTCAAAGAAACAAACCAATCAAACACTTTTGCTTATTTATATTCCACGTATAAATTTTGGTTTGCCCCATTTCCGTAATTGCATTTATCAATATTGCACTCAACAAAGCGGGCCGACGGTCGATTACCATTCAACTCACGTTTCGGAACACACTTTTTTTTTGCTGCTTACATTATTATTATTATTATACCCAACATGTTCTTACATAAGAAGATACACGAAATGCAATTTCATTTGCGCCCCAGCATCACGAGTGGGATAATTAAATCTGGTCTCCCATCTGCTTCCAGAAGGTGAAACGATAACGTGGGAAACGATGATTACAGTATCATTATCTTGTTCGCATTAACTTTGTTTTTTATCTTTATTTTTAGGGGGCATATTGAGCAACAACGTTACTAGTTTTTTTTTGTTGTTGTTTTACTAGGGAAAAGTGGTGGGGGAAACTGTCGTGTTTATGACCGTGAGGCGAATCGGGTCAAATTTCTATAACTATAAAACATTCATGGGGATACTCGATTTTGAGAGCCACGTCATCGTTTATTAAATTTCCGAATCGAGTGGTCCGACATGCATTTTTGATGTCAACAAACGAGAAATTTTTGTGCAGTACAAAGTCCCTTTCATTTTAAAAATTTTTTTTTCTTGGTGGGGCGAGGGAGAATAAGAGAAATGCTTGTGTATAAAAATATACATCTACGAGTTTGTTTTTTTTCAATTTTTTATTTTTTTTGCAAAATCCAAATGGTTCTTTGTTTGATCTGTTCATTCAAAGAGAAACCGATTGCATTTGGCATTACTTATTTATCAAGACCTTTATGTTTCTTAGTAACCAGACATGATGTTTCAGTTTGCTACCTTGATTATTTTTATAGCCGATATATATTTTCAACTTAAAAATGTTGAAGGTAAAGATTAAAGAGAATTCCGTTATAAGCCTATTCGAGTGAAACAGTGACATTTTAACAAATCAAACTAACATTAAACATGATGAACTATTATATTATAACTATTGATATTGTTATCACATATGTGAATTAAATTTTTTTATTCTGACTGGGATGTACCACAAAAAAAATCCGTAATTATTTTTGTTATAAAATATATCGATAATTTTATAAATATTTATTTTCACCATTCATTAATCTTAAACCTAACGTCATTGGTGTTGTCATATATTGTTAAAAAATTTTGACAAACAGCTATATCAATACTTATTGTTATTGTAATTCTAAGTTTTGTACTCTTTTTATTAGATGTAAATCTGCGATAATAAAAAAGCAAACAAAACAAACAAACAAAATATGACAAGTTTTCACAAAAGAAACGACCAAAAAAACGCTAAGAAAAACACCAAAAAATGATTTTGAAAAATCATAAAGGTGCCGTAACCAGAAATCCGAAACTCGAAAAATAATAGTTAAAATTTTGAAATTTATTTAATTTATAAATTATATTATCAATTTCACTTTTGAATAGTTTTAAGCTAACGTGCGTGATTTAAATGGTCTACAGATGAAAGAACGTAAATAATGACTTCAATTTTGGATTAGTGTGCCAGTACTGCAGTTTAATATCCTATAATCTCAAAAAAAGAAATATTAATATAAAACCCTCCGATTATATTCCAACTAATAGTTTTCAACAACAAACTCGATGTAAAACTAGTTGCAAGTTCAGTTGTGATTGACCAATCAGCAGTTAGTTTAGTCAATCGGTTATACGCAGTACATTGAAATAAAAATTAAATAGAGATCAAATGGTAAACCGTGTCAGCGATGATGTGAACGAGTGGAAATACAGAGTGGTGTTTCAAACGTCTATATCAAGTAATCAACATATTCAATTATGCCCTTTAACCAGTTTCGCAAACCATTCCAACCAAAATTCCCTAGGGTTGTTGTAGGGATGGGGAGGATGACTTCATTAAACAATAAACTGCAGTTAGCGAGCAACTTGAGCCGAGATCATGACCCGAGGTTCTAACTATAACTACTAAACTTCCAATTCCACCCTTTTACGCTTCATCCACGTTAAAATGATGTTTGAGTTTGTAATTGTAATTGTTCGTTTGAACCATATATTGACCTACTGGAAAAATGTTGGCTTTTTTTTTTTAATGTGTGGACATTTTCGAACTTTTCGAACCAGGCTTTCGTCGATGGTTTGGTATACACCTCGGGGACAATATTCTTTCGGCCTTTTGGGCTTTTGGTTTGCACAACTAACCGAACCAACTGCGCACAAACGTATGTGTGTGTAAACGTATATGCACAATATATGATTGACAAGCGATGGATTGGACATTTTGGTCTCCTCACACACACACACACGAGTTAGTCCAAACCGCCGCTGTGTCTATAGACATGTACATACACCCAAAAGCGCGTTGTATGCATCAAAACAATGTCATCGGAATAAACTAAATGTATCTATTACTATACGAGACCTGACGTATCGCCACCATCTCCTTGCCCCTCAATAGTTTAAAACTCAGTGAACAGAATTAATTATTCGAAACATTTGGTATAGGAGGCGGGCGTTGCATCACCGCTTGTGAATAATGGAGAAGTGAAGAGATTCGATGAAAAGTGCACGTTCGGCCCTTGGCGTGAAGGCCTTTCACTAATAGGTCTGTTAGCTAGCTGTCTGTCGTTTCTATTGTCAAATCGAAACACCCTCCAACCACCACCATCTCCTCAATCCCCCCTCCTATCTAACCTATTATCGGCGAAAAGATAACGATGGTGATGAAAAGAAGATAAAGTTGAACGTAAAGTGAGCCTCGCTGCTGCCTAAAGAGGCAAAAGGTGGCAAATGGCATTAACGCCTCTTTGCTTAAAACAAGCAAAAGGTTGTTTCAAAGTGATGGTGGTGGTAATTACCGAAATTGCCTTTCAGGGAAACTGGGATTACAGGCTCAAGATAAACATGGTGGAATTTTTGGTCTCGCCACTTTTCGTCAAACATTTAATCATATCGCCTTTTTCTTCTTGCGACAAATTTTGTACACTGACATTTTCCCTTTATACGTCACATACATACAGGATAAAACATAGTGCTACAAGTATCGTATAGAATTTAATGTTTTTTTATTTGAAGAAATTTACTAAAAGCTAATGAAAAATGACGACTCGTATAAAAGTCACACTTTCAGTTTCTGATTCTTTACCTGTCTTAATTGAAGAGTTAGGTGGAAAAACGGTGTAAATCCATTTAAAGTTGTTATTACTTAAAATGCATATATTGAATTGTTTTAAACCGGTCTATAACATAAAGACATTGGGATGCCTATAATTTGCAACTTTCAGACTTTTTGGAGAAGAACTTTAGGACTTTTCGGACTTTTAGATTTTACAACTACTGTAAATCTGAAATTTCTTTTTGTCACTTCACTTCATGGTTACCACTTGCAAAACAATGGACAAGATACTGATCTTTGGAAAAAAAAAGCGTAAAAGCATTTATAAATTAGCACGGATCAATATTTGGAACAACAGCGTAATAACATTTTTAAATTAGCCTGTAACTTGAAACCTGTCATCTGAAGTTAACAAATTATATTGCAAAACCTGTTCATTTTTCTTCTATAAATATACAGATGATAGAAATTTTATTTTTAATTTTAAATTTGAAGGTGCCAGAAGTTTTTTCCAATTTTTTTCTCAAAACTATATTTGAGTCACGCCGTAATTCCATCCGACTCATCAATTGCAGTAGCTCGAAATAAACGAAACGTGGAGCACGAATGTTTCAAGCAGTTTTGTGGCCACCGTTTTCACGGTATCTTTGGTTTAGAATCGTCGCTCTCCAATTTTGTTTGTCATTCTACCAAAAAAGTGGTTATCCATGTCCGGCTACCACTTGTTCCAGAAAATGATAAACAAAATTGAAGGACCATTCCAAACCAATAAGACTGGAAACGGTGATTCTGATTTGGTTGCACCACATTCGTCAATGAGGGGTATCGAGAAGTTGATCCCACGTTCCAATACGTGTTCACGGGCATCAGATGTAAAAAAAATGTGGAAAATATATAAAGGGTGTACCTCTACATTAACATACATGATGTGCATCTATATCATTCTGTTATTTTTTTATTCACGAGATAAACTTATTTTTTGATACACCCTCGTAGTAGATATTATACGTAACATGTATCGGGTACATCAAAAATGCTTTTTAAGCATTCTCTTTTTATATCCTACTGTTATATACAGATTTACTGTATGCACATACATAATGTAAACAATCCATTTTTGATTTCTGCACGTTTCAAATTTTGATTAATGCGAATTTTAATTTATGCGAAATTAAATTTATGCAATAGTTGAGTAATTCGATATTTGATTTATAGAAGTTTTGAGTAATTTCTTTTTTAATTTACCAAACTAATACAATACCTAGCAGAGAAAAAACCAAGAACTCATACAAAAACCAAAAGCAAAAACACCAACTAACAGAATCAAATTAAGCAAAACCAAAAAAAAAAAAAATTAAAAACTTCAAATTTTTACCAAAATCAAAACAGCCCAAAAAAACCAAGAAAAAACAAAACAAAAAATATAAAACAAAATATCTAAAATTAAAAATAAAACATTAAAATAAAAATAAAAACAAACTAAGATATCCACACCCTACTGATACTCCACCTTCTCTTTAACCACAAACCCCAACCATCATCCAGTTTTCAACTAACATTCAAATTAAAATTATCCGTATTTTCAATGATTATCCTCTCTTTAACCTTACGAGCCCCCACCTTCCCCACATCCTCTCTATCCACTACCTGTACCGAATCAAAATCTACCCGATGTTATTCATTCATCCAATAAACACAAGCAGCATTCATCCGATTGTAACTTTTCATAGCGTAACGATGCTGATACACCTTATCTTTTAAACTTTGACCAGTTTCACCCACATATACTTGGCAATCTGGCAAATGGTTTTTGGGCTGTTTTGATTTTTGGTAAAAATTTTAAGTTTTTAAGTTGTTTGTTTTTTGGTTTTGCTTAATTTAATTCTGTTAGTTGGTGTTTTTGCTTTTGGATTTTGTATGGGTTAGTTCTTGGCTTTTTCTCTGTTAGGTACTGTATTGGTTTGGTGGGTGCGTAGATTGGCACGTGTTGATGTGGTTTTGGTGGAATTTGGTGGAATTTGGTGGTCGGTTAATGTTTTGGAGTGGCTTTTCGTAGTCGTGTTGTCTTTTTTGTGTTTTGTGTTTATCACTGTGATCAAGTTTCTAAATGAAACGAAACGTTAGTGTCTGAGGTGTTTTAGTGATTGTTTTTGGACTACCCGGTCAGTCATAGGTAAGTCACCTTTTTTGGTTATTTATTGTAGGAGGTGGTTTGCTTAGTTTTATAGTATTATTTATATGTGTAATTATTTTTACATTAAACTTATGCGGTTTTTTGATTTATGCGAAGGACTTATGCGGTTTTCTTTTTATGCGTTTTTGGTACATTGGTACATTTCATACAAACAGTATATATCATAAACGATTGTAAATGACAATATACAATTCCCAGATCACTCGTTCACTCACAGACTCACAAGTGAAGCTAATATAAAAAGTAGAAAAATACATATATCTAAATTTTTGAGTTTGTGTATCCTGACAAAGTACATTGGTGTTAAAAACAAATGAATTATCCTTATCCAACCCTTATCGTACTTGTCAGTATTAATATTAAAAGTATAGTACACCTGCAAGTGAAATGGATTACCCAATGTCGATTCCCTTTCAACGTTAGGACCAACAGAATGGATTCATACATAAATACACACAAACACGATTACAATGATTAGAAAAATGAAAAACTAGCGGCTAAAAGAGACACGTGTCGTGGCACGTGCAGGCCGAGATATAGAAGGAGGGGAAAAGGAAACGAAGGGCCTCATCAACGAGATGGACCGACCCCCAACATCCCTAATTCAATTAGGATTCAATTAGCTACTGCGACCGCGGGTTCCTTCCTTCTAGGACCCACGTGACAGGTGGGTTCCCATTCATTTTTCGCTCACCACCACAAAGAGCTAATTGCTGAGTTTCCCGACAACCCCTTCACATCGCGTGACACAACACAAATAAAAAGTACCAGTACACATACAGACTGGTGCAATAACCTAGCCTAGACTAATAGTATACTGGAGGCTGTGAAAAGTGAACATCTGCGGAAAAAGCTCAAAAAGACGTTTCTGTGTTACAAAGAAGGATAACCTTTAAAAACCGCACAAACTTTATTGGTTATGTGTTTCTGACTTCTACTGTGTTACTAGTACTTACAATTAAAAATTATTAGTTTGAGAAAAATTTCATTGCATACGTAGATACGGTGTACTTTCGGTAACTATACAGTAGGCCTATTAGCGTTATTTTACTCTTAATTAGGTAATTTTTATAATATAATGATTGAAATAAAATCACACGTTAAACTATAGACTAATAGGTCATTTCTGATAGTTTAGCTCTCTATATCTTTTATTAATATTGGTGATTAGCTAAGAGAGCCGCTTGTGGCGCTAGTGGCTTGGCGTGTTAGGTTGTTTTTAACTAACCTAGTCTATAGGTATAGCTCGTAAAATACTAATATAATATGAATTAATATAATAATATTAATTTTGATATTGCGTATGACTTATATTTTTAATTGTCACCCATTTGTGTAGTTGTTCTATACTTGTTTGTATTTTAACCGTGTTGTATTCTTTTTTAATTTATGC
>JAQIWH010008119.1:0-10617 GCA_034695005.1 Cryptops parisi | reverse complement strand
CTGTGTGATCACCTAGCTCGCCCCTTGGCTGCCTCAAGCAAATTCTGTGCCAGCTAATTTGGGATAGAGTATAGATGTAAACGAGAAAGTTATCAACATAACTGAGGAGTTGTGCATTTAATTTCAATTTATGGATTGTGTTTGCAACCATAAAAAATAATAAAGTGCTATTTACAGACCCCTGCACCACCCCTTGGAAAGAGGGTGTAAGGGTACTGTGATCACCAAGAATTTTAAAATAGCGGTTTGAGAGGAATTGGTGTAGGAGTGAGGTTGTATGGTTTGAAATATCCGAAAGCAAACATTCTTGAATAATTGACTCTCGATTCAGAGTGTCAAACGCCTTGCTTATATCGGTAGACAAAATAGTTACAAAAACCTTGTTGGGAATGCAGTTTTGAATGACTAGAGAGTATAATTTAAGAAGAAGCCATAAGCAGGATTTTCCACTTACGCTGCCATAAGAGTTAGTGTGGCATGTATTTTTTATCGTATCATATAGTTCCGTAAAGAGAAGTCGATCTGCAACCTTCGAAAGGATAGGTAGGTTTGCTATAGGGCGATATAATAGAAAACTATCTTTAGGGCCTCCCTTATATTTTGGTATGATATTAGCGACTTTCCACTTGGAAGGGTATTGTTTATTAATTTGGATCATTTGGATTAAAATTTGGAAAAACTTTAAAAAAGCTGTGCCCATTTTAGAAATGAAAAGTGGATTGAGTATATCATCCCCAGTACATTTTTTTTATTTTTAACTAGCAACAGCTAGCTCAATTCTTTTCATAAAGATTGTAGGGATGGTGATTGAGGTATTGGTGGATCGAGGAATTTGAGTCAAAGTGGTAATTTTTCCATCCCGCATTAGAGTCGTTGCACCGTTTAAGGTATTTGTGTTGATTATTAGGGGTGAGACTAGTTTTGGTATGGTTGTTTATGGGACGTAACATTTTCTAAGTGAAGTTGCTCTCTCCATAATGCTTTCTTTTTGATGCTCGGATGAAGTGTTTGTGTTGTGTGATGAGCTTTTTTTGAGGAAAAGTGGAGAATTTCAAGTCCTTCGTTGTTGTAACGATTTTTTTCAATAGGATTAAGAAAGTTTTAACATCTCAAAAGGGTTAATTATATGACTACAAAATAAGAAATGATTTATTGTACAAGGAGTTCCTAGTCAAATTTTAACAGCACACGTATCAAAACAAAGCAAAAAGTCCATATAAACATGAGTCCGGAAATGCATACTCATTTGAATACCTACATTGATTATGAGACAAGAGGCCTATGCATTCACGTGACATTTTCACTGTGATCTCAGAAGAGAAGCATTTCTGAACCCATGGTTATATGAGTTGTTTGCTTTATTCTGAAGTAGCATTTGTGATTATATTTTGACTAGACCGTTCATGGTATAATAATACCTTTCACCCTGTATAATATACGCGTAAAAAGGTTTTCTTCACTAATCAGTTTCAACGTGAAATTTGATGAAGTAATTCTGTCTGAAATGATATTTGGATATGCTGTTACATACGTTCGTAACTACCCATAATAAATAAGATTGACTAGCTATACTGTGGCTGTATTTTGGTACGATAACGGTGACAATTATGTTAGTGGGTAATATGAAAAAACCCATTCCATCGTGTTTCATGTAATAACGAGTTTGTTGATGGTGTTTGATGGAAAAATGGGTGTCAGAATGTGGGGTAACTGGATATAAGTGAAATGTTAAGTCCATTGAACTTTGAAAACTTTTCTTTCTATTGGTCATTAAAAATCTGTTATTTAAAGCAAAAATGTTATATATTGTGTGTGTGTGTGTGTGTGTGTGTGTGTGTGTGTGTGTGTGTGTGTATCAATACTATACAACATCAAAAAGCACTTCATTTAACCAGGAAGAAATGCCGTTATAAAATAACACCCATAATGCTTTGTTTTCAACCTACGATTTAGATACGCCCAGGTGAACAAGAGTGTAAAATCGATATTTTGGTAACGCTCTGGTTTAACCTCGACTGGGACAAACTTTTCTTGGTGAAAATGGAAATTCCAAGGTGAATTGGAAAGCAGGAAAGCATTTGTGATCAATATCCATCGACGAATAATGAACAGAAAAAATTCAACAAAACAAATTGTTTAAGCAACAATTACAACTGGTTTTTTAGCCTAAAAGTGGAATAAAAGCGTAACTCCAAAAATGTAGTTCTGAAATAAAGGGCAAAAAACTTCTGGCACCTTCAAATTTAAGATTAAAAAAATACGTGGCAACTGTATATTTATAGAAGGAAAATGAACAACTTTTGCAAAAAATCTGTTAACTTTAGTTAACAAGCCTCAAATTGCCCGCTAATTTAAGAATGCATTTACACTATTTTTTCAAATATCATTATCATTATTTTCCATTGTTTTAAAAGCGAAGCAAGCAAGTGAAACAAAGAGCTCATATTTCAAATCTTCGTCTCCAACTCGCATAGAAAATGGAAGACTAAAGAATAATTTAAAGAATGAGTGGTCACGTATGAGCTAATTTTGATGAAGAGGCAAAGCATTAAATTACCTCCTCCACTCCATTGTTTAATTGGCTAGTACCGTTTTCGCTCATTTGTTAACATGGGAGAAAATCCGGTCATGGAAGCATGGAACTCAAATGATGTAACTGATTTTCCAATTTAACATTAACAAGTGAATGTTGTGTTTTAAACCACCTGATTAGCAACAATGAAAACTTTGCAGAAACACGCGCACTCCCAACATCGGAGAAATGAATTACGATCCCCTGGATGTGAAAAAAGAAGGAAATCACATGAAAATAAAGATTTACAATAGTCGTGTTCTAAGGCCCCTCTCAAAATGATAGAGCCAGTACTGTTCGCAGTGTTGTAATATAACGCATAATATCTATTTCTTTTCAAGAAAAGAAGCAGAACATAGAACATCATAGTTGTAACGCATAACCGAAAACGTATGTTTGACCAAATAGTCAAACATACACTGTTTGTCGTAATTTTTCACATTCCATCCAATTTGGAAGATTTGTAAAAGAGAACAAGCCGATTTCATTCAACTTCAGAATGTTTTACATGTCCCATAATGATAGAACCACCTGTGCAGCATATAGAATGCAAATGCAAATTAGTGCAATGCAAATGCAACCAATGTAACTACTACCAATATAAATGCAATGTAAATGCAAATAAGCACAAATTAGCATAAAAAAATAGTGGACAGATGACACTATCTCATTAATCCAAAAATGGTTTTACAATGCATTATAGTAACTTTTCAAGCAATGGGGAAAAGAAAATCACTGACAGCCTTTGAAAAAGCTCACTGCGTTACCACCAAGATAAGCCTAAATACTCTATAAGGGCCATTGCCAAAATGATAAATAAATAGATCCCATCATGTTGTGGCGAATTACATAAAATTATGTGATTAATGTGGGCAAAAGAAAACAACTGGCCGACCAAGAGTCCTCACCAATCGACAGAGACGACTTATTCTTCGAAACGCGAACAAGATGCTACAAAAAGTTTTAGGAAAATTGCTGCAGACTGAAAACAGCCCCTCCATCGAACAATCGCCATAATGTCAAGAGGTTGGAGTGGACCAATGAGTGGCAAAAGGTGATGGACTTAACCACCACGTAACTACAAAATATGGAGTTTACCATGGTAGAATTCTACCATGGAGTTTACGGAAGTCTTTTATAGGAAATATGTTAATCTTCTTTGGCTATTGCGGGGATAAAGTATAGCCGTTTCAAGTCTCTATATTTCATGTTTTATTTTAAATTTTATATCTGAATAACTGGCTACCTAATTTAAGCGCAGTAAAATAACATTACTGGTTTCTCATAAAACAATACGTGATAATAAATCATGTATATGTCATACTGACATTGTTATTACATTTTTCGGATCTGTGAACATTACTACATTTTGATATTTAATATAAAATAAAAATAACAAAAATATATGTAATTAGTTTAAATATTTAATAAAACCGAACTTTCTCTATACAACCTTTATGAACAAACTTGTACCGCAACACCCGTTCCACACTGCTGCTAAAAGCTAAAAGTATCGCTAAAAGTAGGGATGGCCGATTACTGTAAAATAATCGATTATTGTTTATTGTTCGCTATAACAATCCTACTGGGATCGAGTAAAAAAAAAAAAAAGAAAATATAACCAAAACATGGAAATGAAAATGCTTACAGAACCATAAAATTAAATAAAGCAACAACAAACTGAAAACCACACATTAGTAGTAATCGATTATTTTTTTAATATATCGATTAGTCACTCGATTAATCGCAGCAATTTAATCGATTAATTGGTATGGTCCCCTAAACATATTTTCTCACATTAAAAATAGTACGAATAATGCGATTAACGCAAATTGAACTTCACGTATTCTATAGTTCGGGGCATCTGGAGCTTTTCAGTTGTACTCATGTGTGTGAATTTCTGTAGAATACTGGAGAAAATTTTATTTTCTATCTTTTAGTGCATTTGTTCGTCATCCAGTGTTTATATAAAAAAAAATATTACTGAAAAAAATTTAATTCCCTGTTGTTTAAGCACATTAATTTATCAGATTGATTTGTTACATTTATTACTTTGTAATTATTGATACTTTTGTGTCGTTTTATATAAAAAAAAAATAATTTGGAAATAAACGTAATAACGTAAAGCAGCAGGCGACTCAGATTTCAATTTCGATTTGGTATCAAATTTCTCATTGGGTGAATGGGACCCGTGTACAGAATGTTTCGCAAATAAATAGACCGTTTTTCCTATGTATGGAGACTTTTGAATAACACTGAATATTGAAAACTAGAATACTTTTAAAGCGGAGAAGCAGCTTGTGGCACTAGTGGTTATGCATGGTTGTCGTTTTTAACTCACGTAAACTAATGTCTATGGGTAATATTCTAATTTAGATTAGTTAAAATACAACTAACTCCATTATGCCGCTCCCATTACATTATGCCACTCCCATGGTAGTCAGTGCATGTAGGTTAAGACACAAATACCAACAAATATACCAAAACAAAAAATAGTATAGAAAATAATCGATTTACCTTTTCGTATGCTTGAAGTAATCTGCCAGCATGTTGCCAACCCATGATGACCATTTCTCGACTCCCATCGTGCATACTCAGATCGTTCAAGTACAAACCCAGTTCCTGCATTTCTTGCAAGTCATTTACACTAAAACATTACAGACAATATATTAATTTCATTCTATCCATTTTAAAATATTGATACAGTATGTAACAAATTAAATAAATATTGCATGCTATAAAATACAGGTGACCTCCGCTATTTTGCAAAACTCAATTTTTATTTTGTACAATATGCACATATAATTCCCATTACAAATCCTGCAATTCATGATTTATTGATTTTTTTCACATAAATTAATTTAGAATATATTATATTATTTCAATTTCGATTTCCTACCTTGAGATAACATCAATTTTTATTACATGTTCAAATTTTTTAACTCGGTTAATAACAATTCCACCATTAGAATTAACATAAACCTATTTCATGTAGCATTTACCAACTGACAACATTAATAAAATGTAATTTATATTTACAAGCAGTTTGTTTAGATGATGAACAATGCAACACAAAAAAGCAAGGGTATCATGTAACTAATAATCAAACTTTTTATGACAAAATAGGAAAAAAACAACCTATTAAAAAGACATAAATTCTAGTGGCTTAGCAAAATTGGTGAATGTTTAGACTACCTTACACAGCAAAATACCAATTATAATTATCCGTGCCTAATTATCCGTAGACGAGATTATAAATCGGTAAACATGTATCTCAAATCCCCAATTTGTTTTGACAAATTTACCTTATCCAAACCCACTCCAGATAAAAACTGCAAATTTCAACAATATAAAAATCTTAGATTTTGACACACGATATCTCAATTTTAAGTCATCTCCAAAACGTTTAAATTTATTTATATCAATTAACTGGGTGTTTCAAGTGCAACTGTGCAGCAAAGTTGGCTTATCTAAACCAATTCTGATAAATTACAAATGTAAGAGTCATATATTTTGACACATGGTGTCTAGTGTCATTTAACAACAGTTTTTAATTTATTTAGGTAAACTTTGGTTTTAGGTTGGTGAGCGGACGCGGAGTTTAAGTGAAATATTGTCAACATAAATAGAATATTTTAATGTTGTTGTTGTTTTTATCTAACCTAGTGATATGGGTGTAGATATCAGGTTAGGTTAGTTAAAAAATACAACAACATTAAAATACTAGAATGTAACCCCCGTGGTAGGTATGGTAACCACGGGGAATCTAGTTATGTAAACATTCCACGTGGTATCGATGCATTACCATCGAAGCGCTAACACAAACTTATGCGAATTCGGTGGGTTACTGTTAAAAATCGAGGGGGTTACGCCACATCGATAAAATCGGGTTACGTCTCGCGCTTTAGGTAAATATTTATAGTAATCCCATTTATGTTAACGCTATTTTACTTAAACTCCGTTCACCAACCTAAAACCAAAGTTTAGCTTTATTTATTTATGTAGAACGGTGTTTCAAAAGTAGGCTAACTATGCAGCGGAATACAATAATAATTTATTAGTGATTGTTCTGCACAATAATATATAAAATAAATTGGTTTATTATAATGATTTACTATTATGGTATCCACTTTATACCTCCTTTTGAAACATCTTGTTTGATAACTCATATTCATGTCACGTATGTTTTACAAGTAACGAATTGATTACATAGAATGATAGAGTTGGAGTTTCTTATGTCCCATAGGCCATTGGGTTATACCAATATTTGATATCTTAAGTCAGTCTTGTAACATTTTTTAACTCTAAAACAAAAACTTGAAACCTTAATTAAAAAAACAATTTACAATACTGTATGCAGTACAGTATAATAACTCAATTTCCTCTCGAATTGTGAATCGTACTATTTAGTCATAAATTACGTTAATCAAGAAAATGACACTTTTTAAAGACAAAATCTCGTTTTAAAATTTGATTTTCCACACAACTGTTCTCAATAGATTAAATTTTTCATTGTTAGTTGCATTCAATTTCACGCATTGTGAAATGACAACAAAAGATGTCAAACTAAATCCAATTTGTCTTCGAATACAAACATTTTTTCAGCTGTCCAAATAATAAACAATCTGAATAGTTGCATCCGACAAGAATTACAGTGGTATTCAATCCTTTGAACGTAAATAAAAAATATTCTTACATCACTCGGCAGCAAAAATAACACCATGGTGATGACAGATGGAATCCTGACCATATTTAATTTGGATTTCCTTTCGCTAGTATAAAAATAGTAAAGTCTGTTTGATTTAAACCACAGGAACTTTCTCAAGGATTAACTTAACCACTTTTTAAATTTACAACCTTATTGACTAGACTTCTCCTTTATAACAAGCAACTGGTAGAATTTCCTTTGTCGCATAATCGCCAAACACATATATGGAACTCGCATAAAACGAAGATTTCCTGTAGTGAACATTTTTCATCTATGACCATTGTGAAACTCTGCATTCATGATTAAGTTTCCATTCAGTCTAGCTTTTTATAACAACTCAACATGAAACCGAAACAACATTTTAATTTATCAACTACCTGTTGTGTTTCATCTTCTCAAAGTTCCGGTAAACAACTTATTTCCTCTAAACCACTAACAAAAAAGAAAAACCACCATTGACATGGTTGTCAATTTAGAATGAAGCATCAAGTCACGCAATTTTCACTGTGTTCTTTTGTCAAGTTCAGAAATAACTGTTGCACTGCACGATATTAGCGTCACGCACATAAGCAATACAGTTGATTATTTCATTAACCTAATCGATTTAAATTCACATAAAATTTCAATCATTTCTAAAGGTCATGTCTCTCCGATAGCACCGGAACAGTCGTTTTTCTGACGTCAGTGTGTCTGTACCTCATCATTTCTGTATAATAATTATCAATAGTGGCTGCATTCATTCATCGAATGCTTCAATAACAAAACGTGTGAATGCATGGTTGATGCCCCAATAGCCATTGGTTGATCAGAATCACATGATACTCAACCGGGAAATTGCCGTCATAATTTACAGGTTTACTTCCAATGACCAACAAGTTTCTTGATTGGTTGGTTGATTGATTGTGTCTTATGCATCACGAAGCAGTTTGGTCACGTGGTACCGGCATACTGACGTCAGAATAATGACTATAGGCCTACGACGATGTCGCAGGACATGACTGATCGTGACATTTGGCCTTCAAATTTAAGATGTTTTTACAATCCCCCAGTAGCCTAAAAATGCTACTCTTATATTATTTAGATCTCAAAATTATATGCATTTATTATATAAACTCTACTCAATATAGGAATGTTTCATAAACTTAATGCTGTTAATCACATATTTTCACCATTACAAAAGTATTCAAAAAGTTGTACAGTTGTCACCAATTTTTTTGCAGGTTAGGTTAGAAAAACAAACGATATCATTCATTTAATACGTATCTTTGTTTTTCCTAACCTAAACTGCAAAATAAACCCATACAAAATAAGCCAAGTACAAAGAAAATATCAACATCAGACTCGCCCGGCTATAACAGGAAATATACCTTAAATTTTTTTGTAGTGTCTAACTTGAGATTAAACAGAACACCGTTCCAGTTAACAAAGCAAAAACTAACCAACAAACAAACAAACAAAGAACGTGAAAATGAAATGGACTTACAGTGGAACGCATAAGTAAATCATGGCCTTCCAATCAGAAACGTAGAGCATTTGGCCTTTGAGTAAGATGCTCTTATTCAGTTTTCCTTCCGACTGTCTTCGAGGATGAATAACAGGACAATTTCCAGGTGGAGCAGCAGAGAATGACTCCGATGTTCGGAAGAAGGCAAAACAGGAAGGATCGTAAGATGCGGAAGTACGCCTAGCAACCAATGTTGTCAAATCCAACGTTGTACTCGATTCTACAACAAAAAAATCCCACCTTTATCTCTATAGTTTACACCTTTCCACTTTAAAGTATTTTTGAGACAAATCATAATATTATTAATAAAAATAACCCAGATCTGTTCCTGTATGTATGTGTGGGTAATGGACTCTTTAGCCCCGCCTATCGGTGATTGTTTGAAATTGAAAATAGTCAAAATTGAAATACCCTGTCACTAGATGGAGTTGGCTGGTTGGTTGTAAACGCAGAAAAAATACAAATATGTTGGTTTTGTAGTTGTAAATCGTAAGTTTGTATTGCTAACTCGGAACCCCGATCCCCAGTTAAACATTTGTATTTAATACTACAAATGATCTATTCATCGTACTCGCACTTCTTTCTCGTACCTTGTGATGATGACGTTTTATCTGAAATAGTTCTTTCTGCAGAAGATCTAGCGCTGGTAGGATTAGAAGACTCATCATCCGGACTCGTAACTTCCGAACCAGGAGTGGATGGAGTTTGGGCAAAACTAACATTACCAGCGCGTGCGGTTTCTTTCACCTTCACCTCTTCTTTCGATGCTCGTTTTTTGCGATACGAACGAGGAAGAGGTTTTTGATAAGCCTCCATCTCAAAGACCACTTTTTGCAGAAAAAGAACCTGTCAAGCAGAAAATTCACAACAGATGACATTATTGATCGTCGTCGACATAACTCAGCTTGGCACACAGAACATCTAATTTATGTGACACTGTTTTAGATCAACCAGCATGTGACATAATAAGAATGAACTTTTGAAGGTCAAGAGAAAAAACTTTATTGAATTCTAAAATTTAAAGGAAAAACAAAACAAACCATATATAATTAAATGTTTTAAGAGTCAACTTTATATTGATTGAATTAGCACATTATTTGTAATTAGCACTGTAGTTGTAAAACTCGGGCATATTTTTATACGCTTTATATTAGCTTCACTTTTTGTGTGAAGCTAGAAATTAATTGAACGTATCTACAGACGTTCATGATAATATACTGTATAATTCAATAGACCAAAAATCGCATAAAGTGAGAACCGCATGAATCTAAAACCGCATAAGACCAATTTAACAAAAATCGCACGAATCGAATAAGAAATTGCAGAAATCAAAAATGAAATTACTCGAAACTCGCATAAATTGAATACCGGTAACATTACTCAAAGATCGCATTAATTAAGAGTTGCATAGATCGAAATTTGCATAAATTAAAATTCGCATAAATAGAGACTTGCAGAAATCGAAAATGGAATAACTCAATACTCGCCTAAATTTAATATCGAATTACTCATCGTATAAATCTACATTCGCATAAAACAAAAACTATATATAAAGCGAATTCTTTCATTTTTTCAATGTGCTTGCTATATTCAATATTAAAAATTATGAAATTGTTAAGAAAATACTTATAAAAAATACGAATAATATTTTTAAGATTGTAAAATGTTTAAATTTTTGAGCAAGTACGTATATGCATTTCCAGCTTAATTAAATTCTATTATCTGTACATTTATTAGCGGGATAATAAATGATGTTGAATAATATACCATATAGAATACGCAAATTAGCTTTAAATCCGTCCTCAAATATCAAAAATAGTTATAAACAATTCG
>JAQIWH010008118.1:0-10617 GCA_034695005.1 Cryptops parisi | reverse complement strand
AAACAAAACAAAATCATACATTTAATTTAAATGTATGATTTTGTTTTGTTTTCCTAATCTAACCTGCAAAATAAACCCATAATCAAGTACAAGCAAATAGCAACATCAGACTGGGCCGGCTCTAACTGGAAAGTACGGTTTATTGGAATACATAACAAAATACTGGCCATAAAAAATGGATTTAATGGGCAAAACTTTCATGATGATTTTTTTCATATAAACTGTTGAAAAGTCATTTTTGACGGATATTTTTATTTGTCAACAGCATCCCATGGAACACAGTTTGGGAAGCATTTCTCCTTAGCATTTAGTTAAATTATTAAGTTCAAATTCTGGAGACGTTTAGGGGGGATTTCACTTCTTTTTCACTGTAATTGTAATTTACCATGCCATCAATGACGTACATTTAGTTTTTATGATTCCACCAACGTGATACTTTTATCTATAGCTTACAAGGTGTTTGAATTTGAATTTATTTAGTTCACATGAACCACGTAAAAAAATAATTTTTGTACAGAATCTTGGAAATACAAAGATGGCATACATAAAATAAAATTTTGTTATCTAACTACATACCAATAAAACACATTCATTGTTTCAAAAAGAACTACTTTATATATTTACAAGGCTGTACTTAAGCAACGAATATTGTAATGATACAGAAACGTCTTATGAACTAATTGACAGAAAAACTCAGTTTCAAAATGAAGGCCTAGTCGTGCACAATTGATGTTTTGCACATGCACCGCTAGGGAATTCATTGTAACAAAATGTGACTTCACAGCCAGACCCGTCTTTACTCATGGACAAACTGGGCAATTGCCCGGGGCGTGGGGATGCTGCCATATGATAGGTTTGAATAGATGTAAGGGCCCAATGCACTGTTGTTGCCTAGGGCCTACATTGCTGTAAAGATGGCTCTGTTCACAGCAGAAAGCTTTGCACCGTTGAAACCGTGGATTGCTAGTGATTGATGCCAAGCTTAAGTATTATTCATTACTTAATTGAAGGCTTGCCCAGAATAACGTTGTATGTTACGAAAATTCAATATTGAGATTATTAGTAAAACCGTGCCTCATATATGGGCCTACATAGTGCTACCAATAGACACACTTATACCTACTTGAAACATATGTATATCACTTTGAAATTGGTCACTTAATGTGTGACAATCAATGTGTTGCTGAATTCTTCTTTTGCCATTTACTTCAAACTATGAATTGTCACATGCAACATTATTCTGGGCAAGCCTTCAATTTGATATTCTATCAAAACTTAGGCTGCATTATTTACATGCTTGAAGCAAATGAGCTAGAAAACTGGGTTGCCAGGACCGACTAACAGCACGTTCTGGGGGCCGTAACTCCTTGCCTCAACCGCGAATGTCATCGCGGTAGCTCCACTCATAATCAAAGCCATGTCTTAGCATAATCCTCAAGTCTACCGTTATTGGTAGTTTTAAAACCGAAAGTGATTTTCTATAAGTTTTGTATTTCGATAACTGTCTACTTTTCCGTCTGTCGATTCGCCGTTCATGTTTTAGATTTTCTTTGCGCAATAACTCAAAAGATGGCTCCAAAGAGTCATCTATATAAAGAAACTGTTGGCTGCACTAAGACCCGAATGACAATAACATGTCGCAAAATTTGTGATGTTTTGAAATAAATTTCACAGCTAGCTGAAATTTATTTCAAAGTTTTTAATTTATTATTTTTATTGATAAAGGGTTATATACATTATATAACCCTTTATCAGTTAAATGTGAGTGACAATTTATCTATACCAGCAGCATTCTTAAAGCTGTTGAATAAGCATAGTCGATTAAATATAATCTAACATGGAGGTCGTTTGTTTACATGCGGCGAAAAATTAGGTCATCTCCTTCCCGATTGTTGATTAGCTTATCTCAAACATGTGATCAGCTGCCTTGACTATGTCATTATTTACCGTGAACGTCATGAATTTATCGATTTTGATTGGATGTTGTATTTTAGTGCACTTTCGCTGTGAGGATTGGAGTTACGGCCCCCTGGTGTCAAGAAGAAAAAGAAAGAAAATGAGAAAGCTTAGTGTGTGATGAGGTTTCCTACTCCACCAGGGGCCCATCATCAGGGATTTATGTTTCATTTTAATTTTTTTTTTACCATCATGGCAATCATCCAATGTAACTGTGCTGGACTTAAAGCAAGATTGCCAGACTTCCAACTATTGTTGTCACAGTTTCATCCCTGTACCATCTGCCTCCAGGAAACAAACCTGCATTAAGACTGTAACTTTAACATCATAGCCTGCCATGTCTTCAGACATGATATAACAGCTGATCAGACTTGTGGGGGAGTGCTGGTTGCAGTGGAATTGCATCTTACCACTCAGCTGCAGGCAGTGACTGTCACCTGCCACTTGCCGTGGGGAGTGTCCATTTGCTCGCTGTACCTTCCGCTCGATCAACGCGCCTATCGCCAAAACATCGTTGACTTGTTGAAGAGCTCCCAACACCTTTTCTTCTCCTTGACGATTTCAATGCTCATCATTATACTTGGGGGGTCCAAGTATACCAACTCAGCTCATGGCATTGTTTTGGAGCAAATGTGTTCAAATTTGGATATGTGTATTCTTAACGATGGGTCATACACTCATCTATCTGCTACTTATCGCAGCTGGAGTGCTATTGACCTGTCGCTTTGCAGCCTAGCTCTTGTGCCTTTGGGCGATTGGTCAGTTTATCACGATCTGTGTGAGAGTGGCCACCACCCTATCATCATCCAATTATATCGCAATGGTAAACCTCCCATTGCTTCGGGCCATTGGTTCCTGCGCCATGCTGATTGGGCACATTTCACCAGTCTTGCTGAATGAGATGAGTGTGACCTGGGAACCTCCATCGATGACACTTACCATCACATCAGTGAGTGTATTCTTTCTGCTGCTCGGGATACAATTCCATTTGAGACAAGAATGCAAGCTCAGCGCTGCGTTCCTTGGTGGAACCATGAGATCGCCATTGCCATTCATAATCACACGTGCACTTTACGACGCTCCAAGCGTTATTCGACACCAGTAAATTTTACTATTTTTAAGAGGCACCATGCTTGTGCACAGCGTCTCATACTGGTGGCAAAGCGTACGTGTCTTCATTGAGTTCTAGGGCATCCATAGGCTGTGTTTATGATAGGGTTCGTAAGTTGTGTAGAAAGAGAGCCAGCTCTAGTGTGTGTGCATTGACCATCAATAATGCTGTTGTAACATCCGGTTGCTGTTGCTACTGCCTTGAGGCAGCATTTTGCTGCTGTCAGCAGCTGCTGGAACTACAATCCTGTCTTTTTGACAATAAAAAATTAGGCAGAGGCCAGGTTTCTAATGTTTGCATCTTACCAGCTGGAACCATGTGATCCATCTTTTATCTGTGGGATATTTTATTCTGCTTTGCGTGCTTGTAAAAATACCTCTCCAGGTCCTGATAAAATTCACAATTTCGTGCTAAAGCATTTATCATCACATTCTTTGCAAGCACTTCTAGCATTCTTTAATAGGATATGGTGTGAGGGTGTTGTACCATCAGCTTGAAAAGAAGCGACTGTTGTTACTGTTTTGAAGCCTGGCTAAGAGCTACAGACCAATAGCACTTACCAGTTGCGTCTGTAATTTCTTTGAAAGGATGGTCAACAGGCAACTTGTGTGGTGGCTTGAGAAGTCTGGATTTTTCATCTCCATCCAGTGTGGTTTTTGCCATGGACGATCTACGATGGATCATCTGGCGGCTCTCAAGTCATTCTTACACAATGCCTTTCTTCAAAGCCAGCATGTTGTGGGTGTCTTCTTAGACTTGGAGAAGGCATATGATACCACCAATAATATTGCAATGATACCGCACCTGGCGGTACGGTATTTTAAGAACATTGTATGATGCTGGGTTATGTGGCCGGTTGCCTACTATCTTGCTATCATTTCTGGAAGCTAGAGTTTTTCTTGTCCGCTCAGGTGCTACTCTGTTTCCACTGTTTATCCAGGAGACAAGAATTTTCCAGGGGAGCGTTTTGAGCATCACCTTGATTGCTGTGGCAGTGAACTCCATCTCCCAACAAATTAGTGCCTTCATCGCTGTTTCTCTTTTTGTTGACAATCTTGCAATCTTCTGCCATTTCTATCGATTATCTGTAGTGGAGCGGCAGTTACAATTTACCATCGGTCGTTTGGAGGAATAATCCAGGATTACAGGATTTCGTTTCTCTAAAGAGAAAACTGTGTGCATGCATTTCAGTTGCTTGCGTCGTGAGTATGCGGATTCAGTTTTAACTCTTGGTGGCACTCTCCTTGCAACAAAGGAGTTTCACTTTCTTGGCTTGGTTTTTGATTGCAAGCTCAGTTGGCTCTCCCATTTACGTCAGCTGAAGCTTTGTTGCCAAAAAAGCATTGAACCTCCTTTGTATTCTGACCCACAAATCCTGGGGAGTTAACGACCAGGTCATGTTGATGCTGTATTGTTCGCTAGTTAAGTCCAGGCTTCTGTATGGTTTGGTTGTCTTTTCATTTGTGCGGCTATCTTACCTGCCATGGCTCCACAGTATCCATCATGCCGGTATTTGCATTGCCTTAGGGGCATTTCAAACAAGCCCTGTCATAAGCATGTGTGCAGAAAGTGGTGAGCTTTCGTTCAACAATTTCTTGGAGGCTGCAACATGTAGTTACGTGGCACGTCTTTATGCCACTCCTGACCTCCGGCATACCAGTGTGTGTTTCATCCATCTAACATGCAGCTGTATGGTCGGAGAGTCAGGGTCACTTGCCCATTAGGTGTGCGTGCTGCTAAATTCTTCCACCCTGTTACTTGGCCTCCGGTACTTGCTGTTCATTCCTCTTGTCTTCCATGGATGCTTCCGCCAGTTCCATTCATTATGGACATAAGCCATTTGCCGAGGAATTTCACCTGCCCTGCAGAGTACATTGGGCGCTTCAAGCAGATCCTGCATTATCATCGCTGCTTTGAGGTTGTTTATACGGATGGGTCGAAGGATGGTGATAGAGTAGGTTTTAGATGTGTTTCTGGTCTTTTTAACATTAGTGGGCATCTTCCATCTTTGTACAGTGTATTTTCGGCTGAACTTGTAGCTATTGGGAGGGCATTGTCGCAGTGTTATTAGAGATACTGTCAGAGTATGGACGACATCTTTCTCTGCCGACAGGAAAAAAGGGGTGATGCTGGCACAGTTACGGATAAGACATATGCAATTTTTCCATGCGTTTCTGCTTCATAAGGAGTTTCCGCCTTGGTGCCCTGCATGTAATACGCAGGTGTTGGTTCATCATGTCCTGGTGGATTGCCCACTCTATGAACTCCTTTGCAGATGTTGCCTTCTGCCTCCCACGCTTCTGGAGGGAACAACGTCTGTACCATTTATCGTGTGTATAGGTTCTTGAAGCTGTCAGGTCTCGACCAACTTATCTGATATGCTGTTCAGGCAATGTGTTTTTGTGGGCACCATTTGAGGAGTTCATGAACCCTGTTGGTCATAGAGATCAAAGCCATGAGCTGCATTTTGGGGCGGAAAATAGTCCTTCATTGGCAGAGGTGAGAAATGCTGTATAGTCTCTCAAACTAGGCAAAGCTGCTGGAAATAATATAACTGACAATAGAAAACGACCTGCGCCAATTCAATTCAGTAATATTTACATTTCAGCTTCAATAAACTTGTTAAATTTGGATTTCTCACAAGGGCACATTAACCAAAAATGGTTTAAAGCCAATAGGCCTATAGAGCTATTACTGAAGTGAAAGTCGGTGTGTCAAGGGTTACCAAAGATAATTATTGAAGAAGTTTTATCAACATGAACCAGAAGCAGTTTCATTAATTATGACTGCTGGTTGGAGATTATTTTTTGTCTTAAAAATTTATTAATGGGTAATTCTCTAATTAATGCTTAAAGATAAATGTTTTGGTTTTTTTTTTTTAATTATAGGTTTTTAATTTTAATTTTAGTTTATTTAAGGTAATTAATTAGTTGAAATTGAATTAATCTTTTAATAATGGGATGTCATACCTCATGACTATTCAAGGTGGGTGACATTAAGGTCCAATTGATCATTGTTATTAGATTCAATGGGCATTTGGTCAAGGGAGTTCTGAATGAACTTTGCAAGGTAATTTGGTATTGCAGACATGATCTTGAAGTTTATTTTAAACCCTTAAAGACAAATTGCCCATTATACTTACCGTCACCTTATAGATCAACAGTGTGTTTTCAATGAAAAGTAAGGAAAAAATTAAAGAAAAAGACGTTTCTTTGCCGATTTGCCTTTTGGACCGGGTGGCTCATGAACCTAACTACTTAGGCTAAACACATAATTTCCATCTATGATAAAAGTATTGCTGGTTTGAACTATTATGAACCATTGTATGTAGCTTGACTTTTTAACAACAATATACTTTACATGGGTTGGTTCGTAACCACAGATTTACGTAAATTGGACATTCGGCACTGCTTGTATTATTAATATATAATACTGTACAGTATTAATACATACTGACGTGATTGATATATTTAAATAGCATATGTATAGTTATGAGATTTTTCAGGTTTAAGCGAAGGCCAGGGAAAACCATTAAGGATTAAATACTGACATAGCCTAATTGTTTGCTGTAAACTTTGTTATTCATGTGAACTTTGGTTTCTTATAGATTAACGCATGACTTGAGCCCTGATTTTTCACCTGATGGTGAAGATAGTGAAGAGTCCACACATGAGGCTTATGAGCAGAATGTGCCATCAGAATCGACTTTGTCAGTCAAGCCAGAATTGTTTCTGGAAGACAAACCAGTCTTCCTGGAGCTCTTAAATTGCGTATCATCAATTGAGACTCCTCTAACACAGGTAAACATTCAGTTCTAGCTTAAGTGCCTAAGAATCAACAACACATTGGGAATAAAAAATTAAATATAATAATAACAACAACAATGAGTACCACTGTACCAAATAATCTAACATTCACCATATAGCTATGTATTGCATATATTCATACAAACATCTGACAGCGATTAAACATGATTAATTATTCCATTTATGTTTACTCACATCTGCTTTATGACCATGGTGAATATGTACAGAAAGCAACATCTCCATCAATTATATTATTAGTAACTTAATTGAGATTTCAGAATCGAAACACAACTGTCTTGAACATGCAGTGAAGCACTTGTATCTTCTTAAAATTAGGGATTTTGAAATAATTGACCAATTTCTTTTTAGCTGAAAAAGAAATTGGGTGTTTTTGTTTAGGATGTATGAAGGACAGATTTGCCGGTCGCTCGAATTCTAACATGTACAATAGCTTACAGGCTGTATAACCGTCCCTGAATCCACCTCAACTTAAATACCAAGTTTTGTGAAAATCAGTTCAACTGTTTGCAATGCAATCCACATGCACGAATCCAGGCAGACAAACATGAAAAGCATTTTATTGATTAGATTCTCATTTTTATTGCATATTTCTTTCAATGGTTACTGTGGTAATTCTACATATGGTATCATATTTGTCTTGTTTATTATTGACAAAGAATGATTTCAATTTGCAAGTTAACTGTTACATTTTGTCAGCATACTTGTTTAGTTGTATCAGATTGTTACTTATTGGTTTCATAATTACACTGGAGCAGTGGTGGTAGGGCCGGATTTACACTATAAGCTAAATAAGCTACAGCTTAGGGCCTCACAATCTGGAGGGGCCTCAGTTTTAAAGGCTTCTCAAGGCTTCTCAAAAATCGATTAAAAAATATCAAATTAAAGTCTTGAATCCCAAGATAGGGGCCTCACAATTTAACATAGCTTAGGGCCTCACCACACCTAAATCTGGCCCTGAGTGGTGGTTCGTTACTTCAGTTTGTGGGGACTGTTTCAGAAAAAAATTTAAGAGCTGTTTTAATACACACAAATACAGTAAGTGGTACTTTTCTGTAAACCAAGAGGTTGTTTGTCATGGGGTTGTTGTTTTACACTAATCAACCTAAAGTAGTGCCTATATAGGTCTAAATGTCAGTTTAAGTTAGTTTAAGTAGTACACCCCCAATAATTTATCATTAATTATAAAAAATTACTTAATTTGACAGATAAAATACACCAGTCTAGCTTGATCTCAATTTTATTTATTATTATTAGTGTTTTATTATTAATACCAGCATTATGCCCATAAAAAATGATGGTGAAGTTCTTAGGTGGTAAAAAACAGGTTCTGTTGTATGAGTTCAAGTGGCCCAGTGGGTGAGGCTATATGGCTATAGGCTAATGACTGTTGGCTAAGGCTAATGGCTATAGCTGCCATTTGAACCCTGGTTTGAATCCCATGGAGGGAAAAATAAAAAAAGTTCTTTACAATTTTCTCCATCTCAGTGTGACAGACAGACAGGCAGACGAAGCAAATTATATTGTCAAGATTTATTTATTTATTGAAAAGTCAGATGGATTAGGTAGATTATATATGCAAATTTTTCATTTGTTTTTTTTTAGTTTCTGTATTACCTGACAGGTATTCTTAGGGATGAAATAAACCATAATATTTAATCTATACAGTTTGGAGTTCAATCAAAAACATACCAAATAGATTAAAAATTCACAAAATTTTCTCAGCTTCTGAATCCTCCAAATCCCCTTGTGACTGGGGGCTCTTACCCCCAATGACAGTGTTATATCCAGGGAGCAGTGTAGTAATATTTCCACCTTTTAACAGCTGCATAGACATTACATATTTGTTCCACTAAATTTTATTCCAAATATTGTTTTTAATTCCTTTACAGCCCACTCCTGCTGTTGTGCTAAAATCTCCAGCTCAACAGGTATCCCTTCACCTTTCACTACAACCTGCACAAAAAACAGGTGAAAGGAAACGAAGAAAATTACCACCTATTCCAACAAATAGAACAGGTTTAGTTTTAATTGTGGTATCAAATTTATTTTTTTATTAATAAGTATGATGAATTGATGGGTTCTAACTATGTATGGTGAATTAAACTTGGCATATCTTTTTAATGCAGCTCAAAATGTACATCTGTAATACTACAAATAGTTAAAGCACCCACACCCCATGTACTTGTTTTGTTATTTTGTACCCAGGATTCCAGTGTTACTAATTTTAAATGACACAAGATTTAGCTTTATTTTCTTTTAATTATATTGCAATTAGTTACACAAGTTACATTATTAGTTTCTTCAAATAGTAAGTGCTGGCACAAACTTTGTGCTGACAAGCATGATGGCATTTATTATTTTTTGCAGCTTGAATTAATTTATTTACCATTCATTGATGTGCAAGTTTCAATGCATGAGATGCTTCTGTGTTTTTTTATCATTAGTTTGTGCCAGACATGACAAATTAGTAGTTATGAGAATTATTAACATTTGACATTCATTGTTTTCATTTCAGCTACCAGTGCCTCAGTTGTATTCACAACTCAACCCCCTTCACTTGCAGATGAAATTTGCGAAGCAGAGGGCAAAGTTGGTTTTCCAAAAAGGTTTGTACTTCACAGACAGTTACCTGCTGGAGTGCACTTGCCTTTACATTATGACCAACACCAAATGCCCGACATAAGCAGTTGTCAAAGTGATATAAATTTTCCAGGTGAGTTCTTATGTGTAGAACTTATTTAAGCTTTCTTTATTATGGGACTAGTACAAAAACAAAAAAGTTAGGGAGTTGGAGGTTAAACTATTGAGAGTTACCCCAACCTCTCTAGATGTGCCTATGTTTGTAGGAAATGTGAGTTTGTTACACTGAATGTTTGTAAATCGAACATTCATGAACCGAGAGTTGTGCGTATTTATAAATTGTGCTTGAATTTTATGCTTTGATGTGTATATGGGGAATATTATTTGATGCTGATATTAGCTGGAGGCAAGATAGGACTAAGAGAAGGCATCATTGATGGCTGATTACTTCATGACAAAAATGTGTAAATTTGTTTATTTGAATTTTTATTTCACATAAAATTGGATTTACCTAAGTCAGGAAAGAGTTTGTACTGAATTTTGGTTATAAATGTTATGCCTGTAACTACTAAATTCAAGTTTCACAAATTTATCAACTGAAGATTAATGTACGTTATATAAACGCTTCAGTCATTGTGAGTTGACAAGTTTCAGTCAACATCAGTGATGAGTCGGTTGCGTTAAACCATCTTAATTAGGCGGAGCATAGTGAATCCTTCATACTTCAAGAAGGAAACAAATCGACCAAAGTAATTTTTTAAACACAAAAAATGTTTAAAAAATATTGTCAGACGAATTTTTCGATTAATGCCTCACAACACGAGATATCAATGATTGAAGGAAATCAATAGTTGCGAACAATTGACACCAGGGCAGAGCAGCAGCTCCAGTAAGAATTGACATTTGTTATGCTAATTTTGTTTCAAAATTTAAAATAAATTTGGCAGGTATTTTTTTTTTAAATTGAGGTGAGTGAATGAGTATTTTTGTAAATAACAATGGTTTACATTGCTTGTGAAAACTTGAATCAAAGGAGCTACAAATTAAAAAAAAAACGACTTTAAAATATACAGGTAGGTACTTGGGGTTTAACGAGGGCACCGACTGGCTTTTACAGCTATGTCATTTGGCCCTCAGACTTTA
>JAQIWH010008117.1:0-10620 GCA_034695005.1 Cryptops parisi | reverse complement strand
TGAATGTTTTGGATGTAACGGTTTTGGATGTTTTGCCTTTGGACGTAAAGTTTTTGGACGTATTGACGTGATACCGTCTATGAGTATAGACACAAGTTTATTTTTCTATGCTCAGTTAGCTGAAAACCAATACTACAACATGAACATCAAACAAAACAAAATTAGAACATCGGGTATTTAGATGAAAATTTAGCAAACAAAAACAGGAACACATCAAAGAAAATCCAACTCAAGGCCGATTTGAACATAGAATTCTACAGAGAGAATACATATTTTTTCAACAAGTTATATTTGTAAGATTCTTAATCAAATTAATTTTATTTAATTTTATTGATTAGTAATTTATTAATTAATATTAATTAAAATGAAAATTACACCTAATAATATCCCTGGTTCTAATTTTGTGTTGTTTCATGTTTATGTTGTTGTAGTATTTGTCCACAGCTGACCAAAGTTAGTTTAGAAAAATAAACTTACTGTATGTCTATAAGGCTATCCATATACACCAGCTTGGGTTAGTTAAAAACAATAATTAACCATTCACCATATTCATAAATTAAGTATTTTTATACGTAATAGGCCTATAACACTTGTCAATAGTGTTTCATATGTGTAAGTACAGTACTTACAAATAACATTTTATAAGTAGGTACAGTACCTGCTAATAACGTTATAGACGTAGGTACAGTACCTGAATCTGCATATAATCACATCCAAATTATATGTAACTCATAGTTAAATTTGATATTCAGTTTACGTATATCAAAGCTAAGCTATTTATATAGTACACATAATGGTGTAATATAACATATAGTAATTATTGAAACGTAGATGTTATAAAGAACAACTTACCATGGAATATGGCGAAATGTTTTTCCAATTCACATGTTACTGTTACCACTATTCAGTTTGCTAGAAGAATGTTTGATTGAAGTTGATCATTATACTGTACAGGTATTATATGTGTCTAAATAAGATAGGAGAATAAATCTTTTGTAAGATATATATTTTATTTTATCATTTTGTTTGCTGCTTTGCATTAAGTAGATTACAACATATCAATCATATCTATTAGATGGCATGCATAACTTGCGTCATCAAAATTCAATTTTCATTGTACCAAAAGCAGACAATGCATTCAAAAACTTATAAAAGAATCTATTAACAACAAAAATGAACTTTTCATTTTTTACAACTACATCACATGTTCAATGTTTGTTTCAACTACAGCTGTTTTTTCTAGAAATCACACATAACCAATGGTAATGACTCTTTGAATATCAAACTGATTTTCCTTCACGTATCTTATACTCGTAGTATTAAAAGAACGAAATTCTCATTAAGTGGATGTTTTTATCTAAGCGTGTTTAAAGGTTATAATGAAATATATATTTAGTTATGTTACGTTTGTTCAAAAGGAATGTTCGGTTATGAGATAGTGACATTATCGTACACAAAGTACAATGCCAAAAACTGTATTGCAAAATATTGAAAAAAAAAACACAATAAAAAAAGATAAAGACTGTTTAGAATCAGATATTTAAAAAAAGTATTAAAAGTTAAGGTACGTTCCGGTTATAGCCAGACCCAGTCTAATGTTGCTATTTGCTTGTACTTATGGGTTTGTTTTGCAGGTTAGGTTAGTCAAAACAAAGAAACGTATTAAACGTATGATATTTTTTGTTTTCCTAACCTAACCTGCAAAATAAACCCATAATTAAGTACAAGCAAATAGCAACATCAGACTGAGCCTGGCTATAACTAGAAAGTACCGAAGTTAAGATACTTTTCAGTTAAAAGAGAAGCCGTTGCGTTGAGTTGTAATTTTTGGAATTAGTATTTTTTTCAAGTGTTAAAAACAATATTATAAAAACAGTGCAGATGCTTTGCTTGTTAATGAATTGCATAATAATAAATTAATAATTAATAATAATAATAACTTAAAAATGTTTCCGTCATTTTGACGGGCTATAACTATACCTCATGTCCACTAACTATAGACTTACACAGTTTCTGCGCAACTTAATGTATTCATCCGCCATGGCGGTGAATTCAAAATATGATATTTTGCAAAAAATAACTTCACAACATGCACGTTTATTCAGCAGCGTGCTGATAAATATTGTCAAGTCTATCAATCGATTTTGCGGTTAAATGTATGCTTTCTTTGCGCAGTGACCAGATTAAACCAGTAGTTCTGTGAACAGCAGACTTCACTCCGATAAAAAAAAATTTTACAAATTAGGAACATTTAGCTACTTTTTTCCTTTGTCAGAATGCCAGTTATAACATCCAAAAACTTTCTGGAACCGATCTGGCGAGACCCTGTGTAGATCCAAGATCACATTCCTTTCCATTATTTTCAACACCTTACTCTAGCTCTAACTTATAGCTGTCCTGTCCAGCAGCACATGTGTCCACCGAAGACACATGTGCATGTTTTCTTTCTTTGTTGCCCACGTCCTGTCTCGTCTACCCTACTCGCTGCTAAAACAAAGGAAACCTTTGTTTGAATCTTTTATCAAGATTAGTTGTTGCATTTTGTAGTATAATTTTTATGTAGATACATATAATATAAGTAGGTTGAGGTGCGTTTTCGTTGTTTGGCCAATATGTTATAAATAAATGAATTAAACCAAAGTTATTAAGTCCAATCTTTCTAATTTTTTCAAATTTTAGTGTTAAAGCAAAGCATTGTTTGGTGATTAACTATTTTTATTTTAAACACAAAAGCTAGTCTACACTTGTAATAATGTATTTTACGATATTGGTTTGATTTGAATATATATGATACTATATGTACTTAAATAGACAATATATTTTATTTTATCAATTTTCTCCACTTTTAGTTTTGTAGCCTTAATCAATATTTTAAAATTATATAATAGTTTGGGTTTGTTTATCCGGGTAGGGGAAAATAGTTATCCATCCATTATTAGCCAGCTGCACGTGGTGGTTGTACCACACCATGTAATGTGGTATTGTTCATGGTTGTGGTGTCTATTTAAATTCCAATTTTTCAACATTTTCCACATCTGTGTAAAATAGTGCGAGAAAATGGCTTGTAGAACATTCCATTGACGATTTCTAACATTTTAATAATTAATTAGAAATAATTACTTTTTGTAAATTTAGGCTAAGGATTTAGTTAAATGTTTGTATTTTGATAAGGTAGTAACTTGATTTGGGGGTAGTGCAGTGCAACCAATCAGATTGCAACAAAGTATCACGTGGTATTTCCTTCCTTACAATAGCAGTTATTACAGCTTTAGTTCATTCAAAAATCCACCAAAATAACCTCCGAAATCCCAATCTTCTCATCGGCTGTGGGGAGACTTCCAGATTCCTTTGGTTCAGAAGACTTCGTTTGTCGAGGGGCTTCACAATTAGATATCTAAATGTGTTTTTTTCCCTTTTAATTTATCAATCTATTGTAGTAGGTTGAGGGACTCCCATATTAGTTCAAGCTTCAGGACCCTCATCACTGTAGATCCGCCTCTGGCAGCGTTTACTATGCTTTTAGCACACAGTATTACAAATATTGAAACCTGATTTACCCAATTTAAAAGTACCCAATTTAAAATTAAAATAAATATTTTTAAACAATGAACTACTTTTCGTGGGTGATTTAACCCATGACATGTATTGGGTGATTATGATGCGCAAGAATGTGCTCAGATCGAAATCAGTTCATAGTTAGCAGACGTATAGAGTATAGTTAGTTTAATAATGCTGCTAAATTTTATTTACGAAACGTATGAACTGCATCATTATTTTTCGCAATGAATTCGCCTTTTCTTGCAACAAGTACTTATTAATCCTGGCAACCTGCTAGTGTATAGGGTGTTTCAGACCACTCGTACCACCGATTCTGTCAATCGGCTAGACCATTTAATGATCCAAGTTTTAATGGATATTGAAATTAATCCAAATATTTTACCCCTCTACCACATTCTTGACGACTTTTACAATTATTAAGCGTACTTTTTTAATTGACGGCTTAACCAAAACTATCACTAATTCAACAAATGAGGTCGTGCAAGGCTCAGTGAACAGTTCTTCAATACTACAGTCAAACATCCTTAATGTTGCCACCTATGGGAGGACAGAATTTTGGCCACTGAAGAGAGGTGGCCACACTTGAGAGGTTCTACCAAAAACAGTATACAGTATAAAGACACTGTAATACAGTACAAAGTCACTTATTGAATCTTGATTTTTACTGTAATGTTTGTTTTGATTGAAGAGGTCTACTATCTAAGTCTCTCGTCACGAGGTTAAAGTTTTTCCCTTTGTCTATCACTGTTGCAAGCACTAGTTTGCTATGCCAGCGGCTCACAACCGGTAGTACGCGTACCCCTGGGATACACGCCAGTAATGGCGGAAAATAGTACAAAAGTGTCAACAGTGTAAAAGAAGTCAAAGGTGATAAAATTAAAAAAAAAAGTTTTTAAATTGTAAATAATGAAGATTATTGTTGATGAATTACATGTGTTACAATTCACTATAACTTCGGATTTTTAAATGCAAAAATGATGCACTAATCGTTCCCATTTCAATCATGGTACTGTACATTGCTAATATTAAGGGTACAATTTATGAGCTGCCAGTGAAAAAAGGTTGGGAACCTCTGTGCTATGCAATTCCAGGAAGCTAAATTTCTTTATAAGACGCATTTTTATCTATGAATCATTCTCTGATCAATCATATCATTATCATCTTGTCAAATCATTGTCAAATGAGTTATTTAATCTTATCAGTTTGATCTCTAGTTCACCAATAAACAAGTTTTGGCTACATAATAGAAGCGAAAAACTTGTTTGGTTCCGAATTTACGTGGCCACTTAAGGGATTAAATGTTATCAAAACATGCATTTTTAGAGGGGAATTTTTGCAATGGTCATCTCCCCTATGTGGCCACCAAAGGAGGTTTGACTGTATACCATTTGGTCACACATTCTACTCATTCATTACCTTTAAAAGCAACTATAAATACATACGTAGATGATAACTTTCTTTTGAATAAAGTAATAATAATAATAATAATAATAATAATAATAAAGAAACAATACTTACCCAATATATGAAACCCATGTCATTCAAACCCACATTCGTAATGACTTGGAAAATATCAATACATTGGTATCAATATCAATGATGCACATCTCATTCCTTGCAACTTAATACTCTCAAAATAAATACTATAACCTTCTTAAATCCCAACATACAAAACCATTTCTTTCCTATTATTTATTTACTATAATTTCTAAAATTTACTATTATTTACTAATAATTAATTTCTTTGGGGCTTACATTGAGCATTTAATTTCTCGTTTAAATCGCGAAATATTTTTATGCAGGCGGGGACAAAATTTGTTAAATCACTCGGAAAACAGAACTTTCTTTTTTATCAAAAATTTCATCAGTATTTTATAATGGTCAGACGCAAGCTCTTATAGAATTTGGCGTTTGAAAGTTGTACAGTATAAAATAACACTTTAAGATGTCTTTTCCACTGGTCAAAATATGTTACCATCAGTGCTAAGCAGAACATTAAATATCGTAACACTAAATCAAGGAAATTCCAAGGTTATGTTGTAATAAAAAACATTGTTTACACCACCATTGTAATAATTTTAGTAATGCCAGTCATGAAAGAGAATGTAATGCATTTAAGTTTCATCTCCCTAGTGGGGCAAATCATCTTCCTGTTACAAGATTTCCTTATAATTCTTATCATAAATGGAATGAGTTACCTATGCGATTAAGACGACTAGTAAATGTAAATTTTCTTGGGAACAGTACTATTCACAATAGTTTTGATAAGAAATTATATCAATATATCATTAGTTGCTTTTATCTAGCACTTTTTTTTTTAATATTGCAGACTAAGGGTCTAATACAGAAAAAAAGACAAAAGGAACAAAGTACACAATCAATTAACCTAATGAAACATAATTCTTTAAAATCTTATCAACCATACGATAGTGAATCTGCAAGTTCGATACATCCTGACATCCTGACATATGGCGTTCATTCTGTTACGTCACATTGTCATTTAGTATCCTGTATCTTTTGTTTCTTTTTTGCGTGTGACTCACTCGGGTCGTGTTTAATTGAATAAAACAATTTTAAAAAATAATAACTGTAATTATAAAATTAAAATAGACCAACCAAAATCGGAATAATAACTTAACAAAAACACTCAGTTTACCTTGATACAGAAGGTAATGAATGATAACTTTTTATAACTTTTCAAATCTTTCCTTATCCTTATCTTTTATCATTTGTATTGTAAATTCCTTTTGTGTTACTGACATCAATCCCATAAAAATTCTTGGTTGTTGGTTTGATCCAAACCTTTAATTCGTTGCTCATATCAATAAACTTGTTTCACGTTTAAATAAAAACATATATCTAGCAAAAAAGACTTAAAAATACGTTAGCTTACACAGAAAAGAAAAATTTTATTAATACAAAATCATCCCAATCATACAATATGGTATCATAATTTGGGTTATGTGATGTACATTGTTTAAACTCAATGTTGGGACGACGAACCCTATGGGACCCTATGGGACGAAGAAAAGTAAATATATAAATAAATTTTAAATGAGAACACGGGTCAAGTTGTGTATTGTTTAAAAGGTCTTTTAAAACGAAACAACTTTCTCAGGAAACATTTTATAATATCTTTTACCATTAAGGAGATATTTGGCATGAAAAGCAAGTAAATGAAAACGTTTTGTGCTCAAGACGTTTAAAGTTATTCAAAATGGGTAGCAAACCTAGGACTCCAATAAATTTTTTATCCCTAATATTCTTGTTAATGGATAATTTTTCTATTTTCTTATCATTCAGCTTCATTGATCTGAGATTATACCATTGTTTGATAAATATCAAATCTTCCTATATAAGTTCATTTATTAAGTTTTCTTCCCAAGGTTTAAATCTGTAAACTAGGAAGTTGTCGTCTATATACACGAACAATTTCCCATTAGTATGGTGCAATGTCAAGGATTCCATGAAAACATTACAAAAGAGGGTCGCCAATTTAGATCCTTGTATAATTCTTCGTGATAATTGATGTATAGTTTTGGTATTAGGTTCTCCTATTACATTAAAAAGATCCTTAAATTAGTTCCTAATTAGAAACATAGTGTTTGTGTCAACTCCAAGTGAAATTAGATCTGACAGCAACTGGTCTCTGGGGACTGTGTCATAGGCCCCTGAGACACCAGTTTTCAACACTATAATACCATTTCGTTCTGCAATGACATTGGTATAAATTTAATCAGATCATTTAGCAGAAATTGCACGCTTTTCATTGGTATGCCTCCATAGAGGTTAGACGAAAGTATTAGAAAAATTTGAGTGAATTAAATATGCAATGATCTGCAATCTTAGATGCTATAGAGAGTTTGGTTATAGGTCTAATATTTTACATCTCCAACAACTATGGAGTTTATGACAACACCATAGACTGGCATGCTTGCCGTTTCTCAATGAAATCAACTACCTTTCCCAATCCGTAAACTTGCTTTATCTTGTCTTCAATCCTCTTGTATCTCCTTATGCAATCATTTCAAAACACAACTCACAAAATATATTTTGCATAGATACATTTTTTACCAGTTTGTATTCTCTTTGTAACGATCCATGTGGAATGAATAATGTAAAAAAAAAAACAATTAGCCCAGTGAAAGTTAGTTGCTCATGCGCAGCTGCAACTGAGATCAAAGATCTCAGTGTTGTGTCGCCACTGTCGGTTTCCACCAAGTAAGGTTAGTAATTTTGGGGTCTATAAATTAAACAGTTCCAGACGTTTAAATTATTGGTATTACCAAAGTTAAAGTTCCATAGCTCGATCTAGGATCACGTATCTTTTCATAACTATTATACGATTCAGAATAACCTCTGAAAATGTTGATGCTGCATCGTTTTCAATTTTCCAATATCTTTCCATGAAAAATACAGTAGTCTTTCCAAAAGATACTTCGAACAGCCACTTTCTTGGCTTTGGTAGTGAGCAAATAAGTTGTGCCAATTGTCTAACGAGTTTTTAAATACGGTACCGAGATACACCACAAACGAAGTTCCTGAACCGGAACACAAGCGCTGAAAATTGCTACTGTGTGTATGTGTTCCGGTGATAACAATTCGCAATCTAACGTGATCTCTGGTGTATGCGTTCCAGCCTTTGATCAAGTTGTTCCAGAAGCGAAACCAGTCAGAAAAATGATGTCTACATTGATAGCCTTGAATTATAATAACGACACGTTTACATTGAATGTTTGGGTACGGTGGTGATAGAGACACTATTGAAAAAATGGATAATCAATGTATCCACTTGAGTAAGTTCAAAAGGGAAAGTAATTCCGTATAAAATTCGTAACGCTTGAATTTGTTTTAATTGGTCTCATAGTTAGGCATGAATTTGCATCACTATCGCGATTGCGATTAATGGTCGCAATTGGTCTCATCATATCTTCGAATTCACGACAAACTTCTTTTAGTTCTTCAACGTTGGTGAACAATATTAATGACTTGTAATCTCCGTAGAAGTCTTTGTCACTCATAAAGTTTTTGAGTAACTTCACTAGCGAATGTTTTCTGTTCTTCAGTTCGTCGACCAAAAGAAAACAGCTGAAATTATTCCTACCTAGTAACTGAGTCGTGTTCTCGATTTTGGTTTTGAACTTTTTCCGATTTTAAAAAAAAAAATTATAAATTTCAGACATGTGTGTTTGGGAAATGGTACAAGTATCAAAGCTGGTTTTTTTTTGGTAGGCCTACAAGGCTCCTTTAATATACCAATTTTCACGATTTTTTGTAAATTTTAGACCCAAATATCTCTGGTGGGGAAAATGATAAAATTTTTAATTTTTAACACAATAAAGATATATATAGTAGTGAGCTGGTGTACAAATTTCAAGTTTGATATTTCACTACAGGCAGAGATATTGCAGGCACAAAATGTGAAAATAAATGACAAAAAAAAGCTAGCCGTAGTTACACTACAGCTTATTGTTATACAGGGTGTAATGAAATTTGATACACAAAGTCAGAGGGGAAGAAGAAGGGGTCGAGTGGAATTACTTTCATCAATAAACATATGTCCGGAAGTGCACAGTGCACGCGTTAGGCGAGATGAAATGCAGAGTGTCTTGCGCTCATTTGACGGGTCACCACATAAATCCGCCTTATGGTTTTCGAGAAAAAGCCTGGTACACCCTGAACACCCTGCATAATAAAGTTTAAACCCTAAAATTAGTCATTCAATAAAAAACAATAAAACCTTAATCATTTGGTGTAGAGTACATTTATTTTACCATCGGATATACAATGTTCTCTTTTATGATCCCTTTGGATCGAAAAATAAAAATAAAATCAAAAAAATCAATCAAATCAATAATAATTATTACAGTCTATGCAAAAACATCTCAACTCACGTGGGGCATATGAGAGCAAATATTTAACACATCACGCTCATAAACCATTATGATAACTGGATAACGATTTTTTGTAAATTGGCTTTGTTAGGTTTGTAAATCGTTCTCAATAGTTAGTTTTGTAGCCTCAGTTATGTTGAGCAGTTTCCACGTCTGTCTCGGTTAAACGCTTACGTTGGAGTTGGACAAACCAGTAACGTTGATTGAAAAAGAGCCAATTTAAACATGGAATTATGGTTATATCAAAGTGATCTTTACACTTTACTTCAACGTTATACAATACTGTAAACATCTCCAATCTTCATCTCTGAAGAGGCAAATAAAATCAGGCTCGCGATTCACGCATTCAATTTCAAATTCCGAACAAGGAAAATGTTTCTTTAATTGATATTTGGTGGCCGCCGATTCGGCGACAAACACACGGTGAACTTGGTCACGTAAAAGTAGTTTTTTCAGGTGTTCGAACAAAAATGAAAATGCTGGCAAATAGAGCACAGATGGAAACTCGGGAAAAATTGTCACTTCTTCGATGATGGTGTTTGGAGTTCTGTTGTTGGCTGTAAAGCTCAGTTTCTTGTTCGAAACGATTACAGGTGGTGGTTGCCTGGGTAAAATCGAATCACAAATCATAAGACGCTGCAACTGTATATTTGGAAGAGCGGTGAATATTTCTTGAACGTTGATGTCGTTTGGACATGTTATCCAAAGCGAATGGAGATTAGGCCACGCCGAGAAGTCTACATCATTCAAGTCGCACGACAACACCCCTAATTCTTCGACCCAGTTGTGCCTTTGCCAAGAAATTGGAGAAAAGTACTGGTACACGAAATTACCGGAAGATAAGTCGAGAGCTGTTGATAAGTTGTATTCATCTATAATTAAGTCCAACGAGAGATATTCGTCAGAGTTTAACGTGACACAAAATTCGTTGATTCGCGTCGAGGACTGGAGAATATGCAAAAATTGTTCAATGCAGTTGTCTTTCTTCAACATGTCTTCTTCAAAACTTTTCAAGTGTTGTCTCCGTACGTCCACTTCGTTGGCATGGATTTTGTTTAACAATTCCTTCCAATCTTTCAACGCGTGCATGTTTAATTCGAGATGTTGAAAACGAAGCTCGTGGATCTGGAGGCCATCCGGAATTGCCGTTATCAATTGAGTTAAGTGT
>JAQIWH010008116.1:0-10620 GCA_034695005.1 Cryptops parisi | reverse complement strand
ATAATAATAATAATAATAATAATAATAATAATAATAATAATAATAATAATAATAATATATGTATGTTTATTTACCACAATGGGAAACGAACATGTTGTTCAGAGCATCAGCAACACTCTACCTGAGAAAACGGACTTTTCACGTGCAAATAGCTCCGAATTGACACATTGGTTCCACAAAATGTGATAAGATTCAATTGTAATGCTGGACTAATTTGTACACCGAAATTCTAGTTTCCACGACCCAAGGAACCTGGATAAAATTAACATCAACGATTTGAAACATTTTAAAAACCGTTTAAACGCCAGGCCAAGTTACCTAAAAGCTTGCATTAATGAACGAACTAGTGAAAAATAGCATGCCGATAAAATCGGGTTCGAAAATTTCCTCCAAACCATATTCTTTGATGATAAATAAATAAAATAGAGCGTTAGGATTGAAAACATCGAAAGTGGAAACTGGAAAGTTTTTAATCGTAAATGTCATCTCCGCGACATGACCGTGAGCATAAAGACAAGGATGCCTTGCGACCTAAAAGGTGATGTTTGAACGATGCAGTAAAGCTTTCTTCGAGACCAGTTAACCATTTTAAAACAAGCACTTTCAAATCTAGACCGATATCGACATGGTGAATCATGTTCCTGTTGCAATAATTTTAAAACGTTACGTACTGACTCGTCGAGAGCAACGATCACCTCTCACGTAGGTCGTGAAAAGCCGAATTAAAGAGAGAAAAAAACACAGCAGATAAAGAATTTGGGAAAGTAATTTGGCTACTTTTCAACGCCAACTTTACTCTTCGCTGTGTATACCCATCACCCAAGAGTGAGAATCTATCTAAGGTGTGTCCGCCTCATCCACCCCCTCCTTTCTACTCCTCCCCTTCGGTCGTGATGCCGAGTCAACAAAACAGAGCAAACATCGGCACTTTTTCTCCCTCGTTCTTTGTTCATTTACCTTCGTAGTAGTAGTAGTTGTAGTGTACGAAGAAGAAGAAGAAGAAGAAAGGAAAGAGAAGGTGGTTCTCTAACCGGAGACGTCTCGCGACCGAAAACGCACAACAAACAAATCTGCCGAAAGAAAGATACCCAAAGGGTTGCGAGGAGTCACTCACCCTTTCGCGAAGCGACACGCGAGGATAATGACCAGTGATGCCCGGAATAAAAAATAAAAACGAAGGAAAAAAAAACAACAACCAGCCAAACCAAAACCACCAACCACTTTCACCAACCAACCAACAAAAGCCAACCCAGAGTGGATGATGAAGACGACGGAGAAGGAGGAGGAGGAGGAGGAGGGTGGACCGACAACTTGGATTCAACAATACGAGCGACAATAAAAACAAAAACAGAGTTACTCCACACACGCGATTAAACCATCCACCAACCACGTGCCGTCGTCATCTCGTCCCGTTTCACCACCTCCGTTTCCACCGTCTCAAGAGCGAGAAAGGGTTAAGTGATGGCGAACGAGCGAAAAAACAATCTTAACAACGACGTAAAAGGCTAAGAAACGACGCGGAAGGCGTGTGGCGACAAGTGCCTAGGCGAATTCATCGCACGCGCGAAACGAGAGAAAAGAAGAAGAATAATAACAATAAAAAGAAAAGAAACAACAACAACAACGTGCGAGAGACAGCCTCGAATGAAAAGTGGCTAGCCGACAGCGAAGTGGGAAAGCGTGAACGTGCCGGCAAGTCTGTTAGAGAATGGCGACCTTTCGCCTCATCCATCGTCGCCGTCGTCGTCGACGACCGAAGAATGTCCACCTCGGAGAGGTCGGAGCACCCAAACCCACCATCCAAGTCCGGCATTCCTAAACCACAGTCATCCCTGCCTCGGCCACAAGGTTCCAGTTCCTGTCAACACAACAATACTCAAACTAAACCCGTTGCCATTATGTGTGATCGTTTATCATTTCGTAATCAACAAAAGAACACTTGTTTTACCAAAGCTCCTGTTTGCAAAAGGGGGAAAGAGATTAACCTTGAAGAAGTGTCACCAATCTTTATCCGCATTTACAATACAAGCCTCGTCCTTTCAAAGGGAAAATTGTTCCCTCAATGTATCCGTTGAATAATCATGAAGATAAAACTTCAATTTCCATGGTGTGAATCGCGTCACTATTGATCGGCAACGAGTTTAACCGAAACAAGTAAAAATGCTTTTTAAGCGTACTCTTTATATACTGGCATATAACGTTCGTCATATTGGTTTTCAATTAACAGCATAATATTATTATTATTATTTACTTTATTACGATCCAAAGAATCAATATCAGGTACAAACATTAACAATGCCGAACATGAATAAACAATTGTTTCTTAAATAAATTAAAATTAGTGATAACAGTAACAGATGCATTTGTTGGTACCACACCAAACTTCCTTAGACGTAAAGGAAGTGCATTCCACGAGACGAAGACATTGTAAGGAAAATGTCGTTCACAACACCTGGATACGACATGGGTTAAGTTAAATTTAAACATTGCAAGAGACCTTTCACTATATTGACTATTAAAATAATTCGCATACTTGTGAAGAGGATGCTGTTGATTGGTAAGTATTTTATAAACTTCAACAAGTCTGGTAAAATATAGGCAGTGACAATCGATACTTAAGACGAATCCATAGACACCTCATCAAAATCCATCGAGTCGTCTTATTTTTGTATGTAGAAACTCACAACTCACTCACAAGCGAAGCTAATATCAAGATTATAAAACCCCAATTTTCAGTCTTGTAAGCGAACGGCATATAATAAACCAGACTGTACTCTATCGCGAGTACAGAAAACCAAATGTCAGAGCGTCAAGACATCATCGTCGGCTTCTTTTTCGAGTTGGTCGATGGTCGCACTCGAGCGACTTTCGTCGTCAGTCCCAAAGAGACAGTGAGCGACCAAGTGACTCCTCTTCGACCGACTTCAGGGGGTGACGAACAAACGGCGACGGTCGAGCAGCCAGTCGCGACCGTGACCATCCGTTCGTCCCTCGATCCTCAGGCTTAACTTTCTTCTTCTTCAGTCTTGTATTCTCCTCCCTTTTCTTTCTCCCTGTCCGCCATTGACCTAGTACTACTACTACTACTATTACAAGATCAAGACCGAAGAGAGTGGAAAGGGAAAACGAGGTCACTGTCACTTACGACACGAAGGAAGAGGAGGCCACCACCGAGAAGGTGATCAACCCCACGCGCTGCTCTTCTCGCTTCTTTAAGTCCCTTGGAAGTCACGCCCCACTCACCAGCTTCCAGCCCGTGATAAAAATAAACCCGCAACACGACAAATGGGGAATTCGCGTTGGGCCCAGCGGCGAGGCCATCGACAGACTTTAATAATAAGGGCGATTAAAAGAAACAACAACAAAAACCTCCACATCCACTCCTCGCCGTAGCACTTCCCCCACAAACTCGATACGTGGAAACAAGTCCACCCCGAGTTGAAAAAAAAAACATAGATATGTATACAAGAATGATAATAAAGATTTCCCCCAACGAACCAGTCTCGCGGAATCAACGACGACCCCGACAGTTATGATCATCATCAACACTCATCCTCCCTAATCAGGGGTCGTTAGTCAACCATTTCGTCGTGGCTTGCTCAAATAAAACGAATTCTTCACGAACACCTTTTCGGCGAATTTCAAGTGGCTCATCCGTCGCAAAGCGGATTTACCTTTTTTTCTTTTCTTTTTTCTCTCTCGTTAAATTTAACTTTTTTTTTTCCATCGTTATTTTAGGTTTTAAACCGCTGTCTTCAACGGTTGGGATGACGCGTGGAACCAAAGGAAATAGGGTTGTAGGTCATTGGTAAAACGAACCTCTCTCCTCTCGTGATCCTTCACTCTCTCTTTCAAGCTAAAATAGAAACGCACGAAAGGTGACACGGACGAGTGAATCAACCTGTACCGAACTATATCCACCACCATGACTGAAAAACGCTACAACTTAGCGAAGAGGATCCGGACCGTTGGCCGGAACAAAAGACTCTTCTCAACACGAAATGATCGGACGACAACACAATCATACCAGTACCATGGTTGGTTGCCGGATTCAGTATCGCTATAAGAGTTGTGCACTCATAAACAAAAAAACTAAAATCGGTCATCCTTCAACACCCAAGCATCTTCACCGTGTGACGAAGACAAAAAAAAAATACGTTTGGTAAATTTTTCCAGTTTATCAAACGGGAAAAATTTACAACTAAGGCAACGAGTGGAAATGAAAAGCATTTCCCAAGATGCTATGAGAAGAGTAGTTAAGCTTTTTCCCAATCTCGAGTAAATGAAGCGCCTAATGTAAAAAAGTTCGAGGAAAACGCGTTTCAAGATCTAAACTTGCATTGCTATCTATGGGCCACTTCACACTTCTTCAATTAATATCTTTGCACCTAATGTTGTTTTGCCCAAAATTATGCGTCAGGAACTAGAATTGCACCAACAACATTCGAAAATACTTGTAGATCCTTTTTGACAAGAACGTCACTTAACACCCTTTTGCACCAGGCCCTTCAATTATATCTCGCTGGTTTTCTGAAGAAACCAATGAAGCCTACATTACATTTTCTCGGGCCGTACAAATTTCATTACAAGACCACAAGAAAGGTCCAAATTTGTATTTGCCTCTCAGATTTTGATCATCCCTTTCACGTTATTCACATTTAATGTATTTCCAATTTAAAATGCTCTACCTCAGCGTAAAAAATCGACATTTTATCACTCGTAGAACAGTGAGATGCAAACTTGCTTGTTCTCATTTTAAGGATACGTGGTTCAGCCATATTTTACATAACCAATGACGTTTTGTATATTTTTAATTTACTATAGCTTATATTGTAAAATATTTCTACAATTTTTTTCTCCCAATTGAATGAAAAAGTTTTAAAATAATAAAATAAAACCATAAGAAAATACATAGGCTAACAATAAAAATATATGATCGATCAAGCTATAAAATATATCCCAGTTTAAATGATCCCAAAAAATTCCATCTCCTCCATCCTGCCATTGGCTTCATTTCTGGTGTTCCTACTTTGTACTTGTAACCTCCATGTTTCTTCTTCTTCCAGACGAGAAAGCGAAAGCTCGTAAAGTGACTATAAAATAGAACACCCCATTCCCCTGCACAAAAAATGTAACGCTGCAATGAAGCTTGGTGGAAAAAAAAAAGTAGACCATGTTAACAGTTAACAATGTTTTGTGTGGGTGCTTCATTTCAGTATCAATTACTACTGCTCAGACTTTGAAAAGTGGCAATGTGAATGCCAAAGACCATGTCACCCCCAACGAGCCCTTGTGGACTGATAACACCGACCGCCCTTTTTCTATTAACGCGTTCATCCACAGAGTGGGAAAAGTGTTTCGTTTGAATCGAGCCGCCATCAACGCGACAACGACACGGAGAAGGCCCCTCTTTCGTTTTCCTCCCTCGCCATCCAATTCTCAGTCGCAGTCGGGTGGAACGCACCTTCAAAGGGACAACATCAACATCGCGGTGTCCATTTCTGGCGCTGTTCGGGGCAAAGGGTCGTGGGCGTGAGAGGTCTAGCCAACCACACGGACGGCTCTCGCTCCCAAAGTCGAGACTCGCCTCTCTCTCGTCGACCGACTCGATCCGGGTGCGACAGGCGTAGGCGGCGACTTTCGAGACATCCCCCTCTCCCCGTCGCGATAGACGCTCTACCAGGATACTGAGAACGCCCCCGCGTCGTGCGTCACGGGTGAAAGAAAACTTCATCTCCACCCTTCCTTAAAAGTACGCGATTCAATGTCACGTCGTCCCTTTACTCGTCTCAACGCGCGTTTTGACACGCGGATTACTTTACCCTCTCCCTCACGTTTGATCGGTGGGAGAAACAAACAACTTCCCCAGATGCTCCCGAAAAATACGGGGATCGCAAAATATTTTGTTTTTGTTGTTGAGTTGAAAATTAAGTCTACCCTTCAAAACGAGCAGTCAAAAGTGGCCATTCCCACGATTTCGCCATCCGTCATGGAACTCGAAGAGCCAAGAACTTTCTAATGGGATAGCACTTTTTCACTTGAGCCCCTTTCGTTTCTCACAAGACAAGCTCGACAAATGAGATCCTCTCACGGTCATCGATCGTTTAGGGAGGAACAAAGGTAAACAAAGATGAAGGAAGGGAGTCAATTTAACAGCGGGAACCTTCGAAGAGTTGGACAAAAATAACAACAAAAAAACCTAAAGCAAAACCGAAGAAACAAGTGGCGGCGAAAGTTAAATAAGGAACAACATTCGGAGCTCACTCTGTGGAGTGTGTCGATAAGCATTCGTCGATAGCTGTTCGTCCATCGATCAAGCTGCTGGTCGCCACGGCCAACAGACAACCGACGCTCTAGGGCCAGGCCATCAACTTTTGTTTTTCACCAGTTCTTTTCGGCCCCGGAGGCTCGAGCCAACCACTAAACAAAAACGCATGGTTGACTTCTTTACCAGCACCCCAACACCTTCCATCTGAACTCGACAGAAATAAATAAACAAAAAAGAACTATCATTCTGATCAGGGTTTTGACCTCATCGCAATGGTTCGACACCGATTTTTTTTTTTAATTTAATAAACAAAAACCAACGACGACTGCCACCACGAGTCGTGACACGATGTCACCCTTTCTACGGTTTCTTCACGAAGAAGCGTACGGTTCCTGCGGCCTTCCCTAACATTACCAGAGCCACGCACAACGTGCCTGGAATCCCGAACTCCGGGAGGAATTCCCTCCAAAGGCTATGATTTTCATGCGCGACTTATCTCGGTTGCATGTTAGCCTAGCGCATAAATCGAACTACCAACACAAAACGATTTTTCTCTTTCCGAGCACGCTGTGATTAGATGCGATTAAATTCTTCCGAGCCGTGATCGGGTTACGACTGGCCAGCGAGCCAGACAGACACCAACGAGTTCTCGCTCCAACTGTATAGGGATAGCCCGTTCGAACAAGACGATGCCAGCTGCTTGGTTCTATCGGTCCCTATCAGAGCACCAACGTTTCCCTTTTATGGGATGGTTTCGTGATGATGACCCTCACTGTTTGCCCATGTCTTCATCATCCGCTGGCCGTGGTATGGCGAAGGGGCGGATGAAGAAGAAGCGTCAAAGGTCAACTCCACCTTCGCTCGGTGGATGATGGCGCTTAATTACGGAGGGGTCTGGGTACATTCCTCCACTCAGGCTGACAAATTGCAGCGAAAAACTCCGAGGCATTTGCCAACAACTACTGCTACAACAACAACAGCAAAAAATTCTAATCCTCCCCTCCCCCCGAACGAGTCCTCTATAGTAGGTGAAAAACGCTACTGAAGCGTACGGTTTGCAGGTTTCTCATAATAGTATACAAAGCGTGCCTTGTCGACACATATTACAAATAACGCGGTAGCTACTTTCGTCCACCACATGAGCGAGTTTTAACGCTGACCCCGACAAAAATGACTAAACTAGGAAGAAGAAAAGGCAAAAGTTCAAGTATATATATACATACATTTGAAATACACATTTGGTAAGGAAGTTAGCAGCGCCTTCATCCCCCCTCCCCCTCAATTCGTGTTCATCGTCATCGCTAGCGTGCATCAACACAGGTGTATACACACTACACCAAATAAAGCTTATCTTGGTCTGGGCAAATAAATTTAGAGTATAGTATGAGCCAGGAACATTGCTGTGCAATAGTGTAGGTTAAAGTAAACTTGAATTCCGTGTAAGAGCTGGATTATTATATTTCAGAATAATATATTTTAGTTAAAATTTTGTGACCCGTTTATGTGCCCCATTCCAGGTAAACCTTACAAAGTCCATGTAAAATATGCAAAAATAATTGCAGGTTTTAACGCGAAGTACAGATTGTAACGATTACAACATACACAGAAGAATACTTGAAATGATCAAGGAATAAGATCTATTCGGTGTACTTGATCAGATCACAACGTTACATTACAACTCGAGTATTACTCAGCAAAAGCCTATGTACCACACACATCTTCAGAGCAATTTTTCACAAAATCTACACATAATCGGTTGTTGTTCAATTGTATCCCTGTTAGAAAGCTAGCGATCACGTGCCTGAGCTGAAAATATTGACACAAGCAGGCTAAAATTTCACATCCAATGAGAAAAAATATATTGGATGTTCGATGAATAATAAAACTCAAAAAATCAAAAAGTAAATACTTCATAAAACGGCGTTTTCTTAATTTTACTCGATGGTTCAAATATTTGAAACATACTCTCCCTAATTAGAAATTTCATTTCTAAGTTTATAGTTCTACCATAATTCACCTGAATTTCTCCATGAAAAAACGCTTTTAAAACGTTATGCGTATAAACATAGGAGCATATTATATAATCACACGGTGAAAAACTTGAAACAAAAGATCAAACCAATGCAAACACCTACCTACAAGTGGAACCGTAAGCTGATAGCGTTTCACATCCACCAACTGCTTGACGTGGTCAAGATGGTCAATGAAGCAATTTGTATCTGGAATCAAATAGTGGGGATGGATTTCCAGTACAGTATGGGATGACCTCGTTTCATGAAGTACAGCCTGCAAACATGGAAACAAGACAAATGTGAAAATTTTGCACAAAAAAAAATTACATCACAATTCACTTCCCTAGTGAATAAAATCTTCTCCAAACAATACCCCAAGCAAACACTAAACTGATAGATTAACCCCAATAGATATACAGTATAAATATATATTTTCAAATTTACTACATCTATAAATCCCACAGAGGCATACAATCAATGGTACATATCTTACTGAAGTTTATTAGTGTCTACTTCGTCAAAGCCAACATGAACCATTGTTCTGACAATCTTAACAGTCAACCCTAAACAGTGGGTGATATGATCGATTTTGGCTTTTCCATAATTTTTTTTTTTCAATTTATTTTCATTGCTTTAGAAATTGCACCATCATTCGAACCAAGTGAGCCTCTGAACAAACTAAGTTTTGGCATTTCAAACTCAAAACAGTTCGATACCATGCATCCTTAATTTAATCGTACCACCACTCCTCATCAGCGAATTAAAATTCTTATCCACACATCAGCATCGAAGAAGCTGCACGAAGAAAAAAAATAATAATAATAATAATAAAAAGTAAAAAAACCAACCACTTTGAGTACCAAAGACTACTCATTTCTTTCAGCTCCTTAACAGCGTTCATTAACAAACATCAAAGTCTATCCTAAGGCAAAACGAGTCGGCCTGAAACGATCCAAGAGCAACGTAAGGACTATAAACCCCTCGTCGTCCATTGGCAGGCCACCCCCCCTTCCGTTCCTCATCTTTTGGCAGCAACAGCTAACGAAAACAACTCCTGCTTTGCATCCTGGGGCTCCTGCGACTAATTAGTCCGCATAAGCAGGTTCACCCAACAAAACTGAAATCCTTGTAACTAAAGTTAGCTGGTAGGAATTGCTGGTTTCGAACATGTCTTATGTCCAAGAATTGAAAATCACTTCCCTACTGAACGACCCATGCATGATCCAGAAAGACCAACTGCAAACCCTTATCATCTGACGGTAGTGTCGTTCTGGTGGCTAACGTTACGTAAACCGTTTCCAAAAAAGCAACAGTTCCGAGCTTACAAATTAAAAAACGAACACAAAAAAAGGCCCCCATTCGAATGTCGAAAACTCAATGGAGAGAAGATTCCAAAGCACGATTGGGTGGAAGGGCCAACAATAAACAGGCTGACTCAAAAAGAATAATTACCATGACATAAAGGAAACTGCATGGACAGCTAAAGCAAGCCGCCATCATCTTGGTGCTCTGCAGGAGGGCTAAGTAAGAGCAAAAATGAGCAACAGCTAAAGTGAAAGAGGGCAAGGTGAAGGTGGAAAGGACCAGCCAAGAACACATTGGATGGAGAACCCTTTTTCCCTTCCTTGTTGCAGTGAATCAGCACTCTCCTCCTCACTTTCACTACTCACTCTATCTCTCTGTCTATCGCTCTCTCTCTTCTTCATCCTTCACCATCAGTGACGAGTCAACCCAGCCCATCACCACAGTTGATGAAGGCGGAAGTAAACAAACGTTTCATAATACAACAAAAAAAAACCTCTTCCCCAATCTGCCTCACCTGTATACGTTGCTTCTGTTTCTCCTGCCTGCGTTTTCTCTTGCGCAATTGCTCTTTCCGAGAGCGCAGTTGCTGAATCTCGCTGCTCGCTGGATGAACTTTGTCCACCGAATCGCTGAGCGAACCGCAGGAATCGTCGGACGAAGAACACTCGTCGGACGATTCGTTTTCTTCCATCTGAAAAATCACCAGAAATATCAAACAAACTATAATCGTTCGTGCTAACTTCGATTACGATGAATAACTCCTTATATGGTGTAAAAAACAAAGATACCAGCTTTATTCGAATAATAACTGTGACCATTTTTTTTTTACTGCTGTTATTATTCGAGGGCAGTTATTATTCTTTATTTCAAGCAGACAGGTGGAGCGTAATAGGAAAATCTGCCTGGATGATTACACGTGAACTTGTAAAATTGTAAAATTGTGTTCGTACACATTGTAACATCAGGGTTCCCACTCAAATTTTGAAGTGTATATCCCTGACATTTCCTGACAATTCCTGACTATTTCCCAGTGAT
>JAQIWH010008115.1:0-10621 GCA_034695005.1 Cryptops parisi | reverse complement strand
TATATATGTACAGCTTGAATACTGTACAGTATTATGTGTGAAAAAATTGGTACTAGTAAAATTAACAATGAACATTTTAAACGTTTTACTTTCGTTTTATAATTATGCAATTGTAAACAAAATGTAATAACTACGTACAGTAGCGGTAAATAAGTAGTGTTGTACAGTGCATGCAGATACATGTATTAAAAAAATTAAACGTATGTACCAGGTTGTCGCTATGCAAATTTCTTAAGAATTTGAAATATCTTAGATTGTTTTGATAATTTTTTATAAGAAAACTTTCTTTTCCAAAGAAATTCTCAGTTCCTAAAATAATGCACTCATTTTTTTTTGTTGTTGTAGGTTGCATTCAAAACTTTTTATGGTTCGGTCACTTTCCTTTCATGTCTTTGGGGATGATAGCAAAGTCTTTGTAAATGGGACATTCCTTAAAAGTGAATTTGTTAAAAACTGGTTAAAATGTTTTTAGATTGAAAAAATTTGATGGGTCGAAATTGGAAAGTGATCTTTCAGGGAGGTAGGCTGGTCGTTTAATGATTAGTATTAAATTAAAGGGCTAGAATTCTGTCCCAGACAAAAGCGGTCGTTGTGGGAGGTGGTCGTTAATAGAGGTTTTACTGTATACACAGTGCTTCATTTCACGTGTAGCAGGGGAATATCTCGCTTATTATCGTTGATACTGTACGTCGATTATAGTAATATGGAATATGATCATAACATCCGGAGGCAATACAATAGTGCTGGGATTTCATTGATCTTGAAATCAATTTTCACGATAATCTTATTGTTACATGGACAACCATGAGTTGTAGCTCATATTTAGAAAGTTGTAGCTAGGGGCCCATTTAATCAAAATCCACTTTTGTTTAATTTATTTACAACAATCCAACCGAAATAAAAATTGATACAGTATACAACATAGAGCAAAAAAAAATAATGTTGTTACAGCAGCTTTTCTGCAAGTCACCCATGCCATTCAGAAGTTATTTTAGTTATTGTTGGTTAATTTAAATACGAATTTAAAGATACAACTAAGTAACTTCACTGAATAGCATGCGTGACTTGCAGAGAAGCTATTGTAGCAACATTGTTATTTACTCTCTATTGTTGTTTCAATTCTGATTAGTCATATTTCTATAATCAATGCTTGTTATCAATCGGCTATTGTTATCATTATCAGTCGGCCTCAACACACTGTTTAATGTTTTTTTTATCATCGTTTAATATTATCAGCCGGTTATTTGCACTCGTCTCAAAGTGATCACAATAACCGGGTTCTACTGTAGTACCATAGACTAAAGAGTTAGATCTAACTCTTTAGTCTATGGTAGTATTTTCTGGGACATCAGCACTTCAGCTTTTTTTTTAATGGTTCCATTTTAAAGGACTTTCATTGTTTTAAAGGCACTTTTAGCCTGTGGAGTGGAATTCTGTGACTCAAAAATTTAAGAAAAGAAACCGCATTAAACCCATAGGTTACTGTACAGTTATGATTATAAATGAGTATTTTCCGTACGATACAAAATTACTGAAGTTGATTTGAATTGTAGAGAAGTACGACTGAGCAGTTCGATTCTTAGAGACTAGTTCAGTTGTGACAAGTTAGAATCTTAAAGTGTAGTAGGTGAATAACCAAAAATGGAAACGGAATCAAAAGTTCAAGAAACTTTCGGTAAAGAAAGTTTTCAGTGATCGTGGGAAAAGGAAGGGAAGCCATAGCGTTGGTGACACGTTGCATCACTTGGAAGGCAAACGAAGGACGTGATGGAATTTCCAAGAACGAAAAAACAGAATAAGCCACTCGTAAAATGTGTTAGCCGGTAAAGGATTAAATCACGTGACATAAAAACGTTTTGCTCCGCCGTGTGTTATACGCCTTTTAATTTATACACCACCACCGAAGTTGTTCGCTCAACTTGGGTAGCATCATTACAAACTCGGTGGCAGTTTCTTCCTCCTCTTTGGACGTGTGCTTTGGACATTATGTACAACTATGGAATCAAGGAAAATGCTAATAAAATGTCACTGGAAGGGTTTGGGAATTGATATCGCTCGCACTAAAGTACTTTTATGTCTAGTATACCGTGATACGAGTTTAATGTGACAGCTCAATGCAGGGTCTTGCCAGTGTACGCAGTTTGGGCGTATTGATATTTTACATAATTAATAAAATAGTGTGTGAGTTAAATTCGAATGTTCGAATAATTTACGCTCCCTACTCCAAGCTGGTAAGATTTTGACATCAGAAATTAATAATTTTGAATACGTAGAAGTAAGGATCCTCGCCCTGAGATCGAACGCGGAGCAAGATTGTTTTTTTTAAATTTTGCTGTCTATTGAAAAAAAAATATTGAATAACGTGATTAATCAATAAAGTTCGTTCGTATCTTCGAGCTTATTTTTTTTTGCATATGGCAGTAACCTTAAAAAAGCTGTACGAAATTCAATGATTATACAGTATATTTGAGAACTGCTTTGCTTAATGTACTTTTAGTCGAAATTCAAACTGTTTTTTTTTTTAATTGAAAATCGAGCCATAGTCTCATTTTACAATAACAAAAAAATACATGATCCAACATTAGAATAAATTATTATTAACATTAGAATAAAGACATAAAAAAATTGTCATCTTAGCTAACAGGCTACGAGGCAGAAAATCAATTTGGGTAGTTATTGATTAGTTTTGCGATGGTATTGTAATAACTGAGGGTATTTGTTGGCGATAACCTTCTTATGCGTAAGGTAATTGGTTCCAGAGTTGAAAGTAAATTTTATGTTTTGCTTGGAATAAAATTTTCACTATCTGTACTAGTTGCTTTAAACCACTTTGTAATTTGATTTCAATTTAATGTGAAACTTTCAACGAAAAGTTTGATAGAAGATTCATACGTTTATTAAAGTTCCACAATTGTGAAATCGCATAAATAATAGATCCATGGTGATTGTTGATGTTGTTGGTTGGATTCGAACACATTATTTGCGGTTGGAAAGGGAAATGTCTGGAATAACTTGACTAGTTTTCATTGACTGCGAAAATTCACCAGTGATGAGAAAACGGATACAAGGGTTATACGGTATTAGAGAAAAGCGATTTCAATATCCGTGTTATTAGCATAATTGCGTGGAAAAATTATAGTGATTCAAGGAAAGCCAGCTTTCACAATGTCAAGGGCCGCTCTCGGAACTCTCGTTGGGCTTGCGATCTCTACGTTGTGTGTGTGTGTGTGTTGTTAAGCAAGACTTTTGGTTCAAGTAAGTACGGTAGTCGTTGAACCGTTAGCGTCGATTTCACTACATACAGTATATAACTTATGTAAACAGTAGTGATAATAAGTGCAGTTAAGTCGAAAATTTAACACTGGTATTTCGTTCGAAGGTTGCCAACGAAGTTTCAAAAACGCGAAGGAGACGAGTTATTTTTTGAAACATGTTTTCGTTTTGAAGGATAATTAAAGCTAAACAGGCAATTTAGACATACTTTTTATTGTTTTCATGTGGTTTAAATTTTTTTTACTTTTTGTCTCCTTAATTATAATGTACCCTTTTACCACTGTGGATGTAAAAAAGTTACTTTTCTTGGACACTTGGGGTGTATAGTTTGTTTGCGATAAGTACGTATAACATAGATCGCATTAGCAAGACACTGCTTACGCGTAAGACAAACTGCCATTGAATGGTGTAAAAAATCTCTTTATTTGGAAACTAAAAGTTTATGAGTGGAATCCGGTTATTGTGATCACTTTTGGGCTAGTGCTTTTTGATAACAATAGCCAGCTGATAACATTAAAACGATGGAAATTAAGCAGCAGACTATAACACTCAGGCTGTAACAGCTATATCAAAACAAAGTGTCTTGCTGATAATGATGACAATAGCCAATTGGTAACATTATCCGTGAGTATAATATCGGGATTTCACCGTACATCATGTTCGAGCCACTATTTTTTACTTAAAAGGGAAAAATCTTGGTATTACATAAAAATAAAAAAGAAGAAAAAATCATGGAGGGTGTATTGAATCGGCCTCTGTTTTGATTCTTTTGCGCCATCCTATCTGTAGCTATACTGTATATTATTTATTTATTTTTATTTATTTATTTCAAATTTTACGTCTCATGGAGACAAATCAATACACGGAAAATTCAAATAAGTAACAAATGATGGTGCAATGCTTTTTATTAATAAGTTATTCTTTTCATTTGACGCACTGCAAATCATTGTATACTTTCTTTGTAACGAGATGCTATCGTAATGCACCAATTATAAAACTGATAAAAGTATTTTCATTTGTTTTTGCTTGTTGTGTGTTTGTTGTTCTTGTATTTTCGGTTGTTTACTATCATAGTACAGTATTAACTTCTATAGTGTAAAAGGAATGCTACACCACTGCCTCCCTTTTTTGCCGAGCTCATTTGCACTTCCATTTCCCATTGTCTCTTTTTACAACCTTTTAGTTTTTTTGTTCTTCTTACATTCATTTCGTATTCAACTATGGCTTTGTTCAGGTTCATTCCATTAATCTTCCTAATGCCACGCGTTGTTCTTTGCAATTGTTTTCCAAGACGTTAAAGACGTTTTTTTCTTCTTCATGTTTGTGTTTTTTTGTGCTCGTCCTTTCCATTTCATCCGATGACACTTTTTAACTCCGAGGTGAAGTTTTGTCAGTGACAAGGTTGCTTTTGTTACTTGTCCAGGTCGCGGGACAAGACATGCCAAGTTGAACTGGGATAGCATTACGAGGGTCAAGCGAAGGTGTTTTTTAATTAAGAAACTGCTCGTCAAGTAAAATCGTCGTTTAACGAAGTGTAGGTTTTCAAATTGCACACATTAGAACAGGTGAGAGGAGAAAACGAACTCATAAAGGTCCTCTACAAAACTAGTTAGTAGTAGTACTTGAACTTTATGTGGTTGTTAAATTTGTTACCATGATATAAAAACAAAGGGTGAAAAACGCGAGACGTTCCAGACACTACTGTTCTTATAGTGAGTTTTGGTTTGGAAGGTTCAAGAAAAGTGGGGAATTGTACCAGCTGCTAGATTTTTTAGTTTAAACTCTGATTATCCGGCACTCTAGTATCCTAGCTTCTCAAGCAACCGGTATCAATTTCAACTTGGAAAGATGGTATTTAGAATGTTATTTATTGGTGTTTGGCGTATATTTCATGGGTTCCCGCTCGTGCCATGTGGATTCAGTTTGGGATCTCACACCACGGTGGCAGGTTTTCTCGGGGGTTCTCCCGTTTCGTCCTGCATCATGAAATCCTATTTCATTACATCATCTTCACCTCATCATTATTTCAGTATTTTCTGAATAAATAAAGTCTTAGGGCCAAATTACAACAATTACATAGTTGTACGGCCAGTCGGCGCCTTCGTTAAAATCGTAAATACAGTACTAACTTGGTTATCTTCATGAAATTTTCTATTAGTTATAAATAGTTTGGTACGTTTGTAGTATCTATCAACTCCAACTTGTACCCTTTCTATCAAGTGCAGCCACAAAATGTGTGGAAATTTCGTAATACAAAAATTGAGAATGTAATATATGTAGAAAACAATAGACAGAATAATTGAAATAGGCCGGCTAATATTAGGTGCACACCTAATTATTGGCTTTAATTTATTTTCCAATTTTTTTTCTTCTTTCACAAAGTCTGTTAATGAAAATGAGGCCAGCAGAAATTAAGGTTTCGTGCTGTTTAATTCGGTGTTTAGATATTCACCTTTATCACTCGGGCTCACTGTTGATTTAACAAATATCCAAGATATATGGACTCGAGCCTCATGGGTCGAGCTGCCTCATCAATTTCACAAGAAATGATTTACATCCCCCGATGGGTTTTTTTTTTTCTCTTAGGTTTATATTTTTTATTTTATTTTATTATTTTTTTTAAATTTTTTTTTTTGGTGTAAGTAAATGAAGTTACCCTCTCTCACTTGTCTCACCCACCGCAATTATTCACAGTAATAACTCACTTTTTGATTTTGATTTCGCGACCAATATTCAGTTAGTAGATGAAAACGTTTAACGTTGTTAATCTTGTTTTGAAAGCTGAACATTTGGCGCAACTTTCTTTTCGTTTATTTATTTTTGCCCTTGACGATTATCCAATTAGTGAATTGAAGAGGAAAAGTTTCGCGTCGCTAATTTATTCGAAGCAATTGAAAATGTAAAAAAAAAAAAAATAGTTTATGGATTTAATCCGTTCGTGATACAAAAAATTGAAGAAGAAAAAAAAATTGGCAGTAACAACAACTGCCACCCTAGCGTTCTTTTTTATTTGATTATTATTTTTTTTTAATACTCCACACCACTGCTACTACTACTTCTATGGCACGAAGCTCATCAACCACTTTATATTATTACTTAACTGCCCTTTACGCCTTGCTTTTGCCGACGTACGCCTCAACAGCTGATAGGTGCGTCTTAATTTATATCCGTCTCCACTCGTAACTCGTCTTTCGTTGTCAACTCATGGTTTGCAGGCAAAATGTGTCCCGTGTGGTGGATTTTTCAGTGGCGCCTCTGGTGGCGACATAAATAAAAACAACAAAAGCGCTTTGCTCTCTTGATGGCTTGAAGAAGTACAGTGGTGGTTGTGCTCCAGAAAGTGGGCGAGATCACACTTAACGTTTAGTATGCCTACTTATGTAGTACAACGCTGTATAGCCTGTAGCTGAATTATTGAAACCTTCGTATGAAATAAACATCAAAGAATATAGTAGGCTTACATGCAATACAAAAAAAAATGTCGTACAACTAGCTATTTAATAGGACTGAATGTTTTAAAAATTGGAATTGGAATTGGAATCTCTCTCGACACATACCGAGAGAGATTTCCAGATTTGACCCATATTTTCATGTTATTAGACCAAAAACATGCCGACTTCAGTATGAAGATGTGGTTTTCAAAATATTCGTTGAAAATAAACAGATCTCAGTGCATAATCGCACATTTTTAAGCCATTTGACCGAAAACATACCGAATTCAGTGTAAATATACCGGTAGAGTATATTCAAGTGTATCGTACATCCAGGATTGCTCGAGACAATCTCAGTATAGATGATTAAAACTTGTGTCCCGATTTGTTTGTCATTTTATCTCGGTCAGAATATTGTACAATGCAAAAAATATAATACAAATGAACAGAAGAAGTGAAACAATAGGAAGAAATGAAATTTAATGGAGTTTCTGTACATGAGCGTTTGCAACTTGCTTTGATCAGCTGATGGGTTGAATAATGACACCATCACATATTTTTTTTTTAACTGTTTATTGCTCGGTTAATGTCAATACGACAAATATATAGCAATAACGTCTTTACCGAGCTTTATGAAACATTGATCTATTAATGAAAAAGTATTCACCTCACTGAAAAAAATGGTAAACGTATTCACCATAGGCCCACTGATGAAAAAACCTCTTACCGGTACTTGATAATTAGTGGTTTTTTCTGGACGTTTGTGTCTCTTTCAAAAAAAAATTGAATTTGAATTCAAATTACTGAGTTCAGTTTTGAAAGTTTTATGCCATTTATTTATGATGATTTTCAAAAATTGAATTTTTTTCGGAAGGTGAAACCTTCTTTCTTCAGTAACAGTTTATTAAATATCGCTGAAGAAAACATGTTCGATTTTTGAAAAATCATAAAAAAAAATAAAATGGCATGAAACTTTCAAAACTGAACTTTCAGTGATTTCAAGCCACTATTGACATCAATTGCCATTCAAAACTCCCATGTTTGATTTTGTTCCATCTTGGAGTTTATTTAACAATACTCCGTTCACCATTTAATGAACGGAACTATCACCGTATTATAATTTGCAACTTCAAATTGAACTTAAACTTTGAACGTTTTACTGGAATTGGGAGTTGTTTTTTTTTCAAGTTTCTGATTTGAGAGAATAGACACTCTTATTCAATGAGCGTTTGGCATTCACGGGGGTATACGGTATACCAACGTGAGTGTTAACATTAATACCGTTCATTATGGTACCGTACCATCACGGCTGTAAACAGTAAGTGAATTAAAAAGTCACGTGCTATAGCATGGGTTAGTTTGTAGTATACCTATGTTTATATGTACACTATAGGCAGGCTTTAGATGAAATTTCGTTCAATGATTTGATGCTGCGCAGGCTTTTCTTTATTTGTTTGGGGGTAATCTTCATTCAGTCAGTGTTAGTTTAATTTCGTTCATCTCCGACAGTATTGCAGACAGTATTGCAATCGTTGTTATCTGAGGGGTTGGGGTGTTTACCTCCACCTGTTTAGTGGCCACAGTTAACTCCTCCCGATTGCCTTTTGGCCCCAGAGGGCAAGCGATTAAGTCACACGCGGCCTGATTGCCTTCATTTCGACGGGCCGAGCGGCGTGTAAATCAGAAAGGCGCCCGTTACTGCTGCTGCTGTTGATGCTGCTCCTGATGCTTCTTCCTCAGGGAGGAAAGGATGAAGAAGAATTGGATGTCAGGTGGTCGCGTTTTTCCTTTGCCTTCTGGCCACCAGGAAAGAAGAGGAGTCGTCGTTAATTATCAAGGGCTTGATTGCGAGTTTTGCTCTCGATTTCGTTGCTTTTGGGCAGTGTCGATTTTCTTTCTTCTTGTGCCATCGCCCACTGTTAAACACGATATATCCAAAATAATGCAATGTTAGATCAGTATTATCTCGAGTAATATTTCGCACGATAAAACCAAAGGCATAAGTTAGAGGAGAAGTTTCGTTGTTGCACGCCAAGTTTCCTGTGAGTTGGCTGCCCCGTTTAGTTGCCACATTATTGATGAGGTTAGGGAGTTGATAAGCTTAAAAGATGGATTCTCAACGTCACATTAAGTAAACAAATTGAGAATAAATTGAGAATTGTTTTTTCTGGTTCTGCTTGACTGGTCTCCCAAAGGTGATTAGGGCTAATCAATTCATCTCTGAAAATTAATTTTGGGTTTATTTGTGTCGTACGGATTATTTTTATTCATGGTATTATATGATCGAATATTGTTGTTTTAATTATCTTCGATAAGTTTTGCATTTGTTTTGATGAAATTTTTAAAAAAAAAAAGAAGAAAAAGGTAGATCTTCCATAACTCGAAACACGATGTTTTTTAATTTCAACCCTATTTTTCAGGTTATTAAAAATTTGACTTAGAGATAAAATGTAATTTCTCAGTGGTGTTTATAGGTCGTAATTTTTTTTTTCGTTTAAATTGGAATTAAAGAAGGGGCATGTTTTTTTTTTAGTATTTTCTTTACGATAAACGCAATTCTAATGCATTTGATTGACGATTCAAATCTCTATATAAGTCGACTTTCATTTCACTATTTGTCAAATCGCCAATGAGGTTCGTGTGGTTTTTAAAAATTGCCTCCTTGCAAAAGAAAGGACATTCTTGATTAAACCTTATGGATTATTTCATAACATCTGTTCAAACTGAGCTGAGGTATGAATAATTGTTTCTTGGACTACACACTAATAGATAGACAATTCACTTCTCACAATTGAGAAACCTAAATGTATATTTTTTATTATTATTGTTACTTTGATTTGAACAAACTTGATGTAGGTAAGTACATGAAGTTCAACGAAGAATGCCTTACGGTTACGGCTGTCTCATTTGACCCTCAGACTTTATTGGCATCAAAAAATACAGAAATAATGATGACGAGGTGAGGATGATAAAGATGGAATAGGGTTTTAAAGTGCAAGAAGAAACGAGAGAACCCCCGAGAAAACCTGCCCCCAAAACTGCATAAACTTGAACTTGCATTTCTCGAATTTCTTATGAACATCTGCAATATTCTCTTGAAACCGTTAGTTTGGAAGTTCTCTTACCGGTTACTCCTATAGCACTTTTCACTCTCAACACCGAGAATTGTTTTCGGTTTGAAGTTTGTACTGAATGCTTGGCTGCTATATTATTTCGCGTTAGTTCAATGTGTGGATTTTGATTAGTCTCAGCATGAGTAACGGTTCGACGAAGAAGCTTCTTCATATGGACGGACATAAAGCTTAGTTGATTCCGAGCACGCAAGGTTTCTTTGATTGCTTATTACCAATCGAAGGAGTGGTAAGTCTTAAATCTTGCAGGTAGAATCTCTTTCCGTGACGTATAATGAAAACAAGGTGATGGAAACGGCTGCCTCTGGACCCAGGGTCATTTCCTTATTTTTCTCTTGCCTGTTCTGCCACAGAGGTCGACTGTTTGTGCGTTTATTTACGATTGTTTGCACATCCAGCAGGGTGGAAAAGGGAACCGTTGAATCGGCACATTGGTAGGCCAAACCAAAAATAATTAAAACAAATAATAAACAACATAAAGTAAGATTTTATAGATTACTTAACAATTTATTTCTATTGTCTAGTTTTTATTCTTTTTGCAATAAATTCCCAAACGTACGCAACTTTAATAATTTTATTGTCAACTAAGGGTTTAATCTCACTTCGTCCATAAACATGCTAATAGTTTGTATATATTTGTACGTTTCATATTCATTTTTACACATTTGTATTCTTTGATGTCGTGAAATATAATACAATACAATATAGCCTGTTGTATAATCCGAAATGTTTAGAAACATGTACTGCTAGTAGTTTGTATGTATGTATTTGCATGCATGCATATAG
>JAQIWH010008114.1:0-10621 GCA_034695005.1 Cryptops parisi | reverse complement strand
ACTGAAATATGCATCGATTTGAAAAAGTACCCAAAATATGCAATTGCATATGCATCTATGCAAATGCATAAACATCCAGGCCCTGATGATTTGTATCCTCGGCTTGATAATTTAAACCGGTAAATCTTTTTTTGGCGATGTATTATCTCAATTTATTTTCAGAGATGTTTTTAATAAATAATAAATCATTTTAATTTACTGTATTTACAAAATAAATCAACTAGTTTTATCATTAAAAAAATTACAACGTAATAACCTAATATGATATACAGTACTCGTAGAATAAATACATGACATAATCTACAAATACATATTTGGGAAGACAAAACTATGACACACACCATTCATGCCATTAACATACAAAACTTATTAGAGATACCATATTCTATTTTTTATAATATACTGTAAAATTCATATTTTTGAGATTCACTTTCTCTACAACAAACAAAACTCAATATTGGTAATTTTTTGTACAGTAATTATCGTTTATTAAGTAGGCTAATATTGTCATCTTCTGTAATTAAATTGCTCCAAATAAGATTAGCTTAATCTTACAAAATAACATCCAGCTTGACAGCATACCTATTAAAAATACCTGTACAGTACTACATGATAATACTGTACCAAAATGGTAATCCATTTATATACGGTAAGTAATTCACTTGTAAATTTACTATTACCTAAAAATACAATTGAAGAGCTTGGGACAATACAATGTTAAGCCACATTTTAAAAATTATTCAGAAGAGGCGTATTTCTAATGAGAAACTCCATAGAGTACCCTATTAAGCAACAAGGTGATTTTCTACATTATGCGGCCATTTACTGTAAAATCCAGGAAGTGGTAAAGCAGAAGCAGTATTAAGGGACACTTTAATGTAAAAAATGTCATTTTTAGAAAAAGTGTGGCTTATCACTATATTGCCCGGAGCCTTTCAATTTTAAAATGACGTTTTCTAAACATTGGATCACAATCTTGATGACACTGCAATACTGACATGACATTACAAGTGAAAACCAGATAATTAAAAGACATTCCAATACATCTATCAGTTTTAACGACGACTCTACAAGTGTATGGGAATAAAATGTCATTAGAAACAGTATGCTATTAATAAAATCGTTGCAAAATGTTAAAATGTCGTTTTAAAGAGTAATATTAATATAATAAATACCTAAAATAATAATAGAAATATTAAAAATAGTATTCTGAACTAGTCGACATTTTTTGGTATATTAACAAAAACCCACTGATATACTAAATACCAGAAACAAAAAATAATAAAATTCAAGGGCCTGGTGTGAAAGGGTGTACGTAACTGGGTTTGGTGTAAGTAACATTTTTGTCAAAAATGACTTAGAAGCATTTTCCAAAGTGTCAGGTGTAATTTTACCTCCCAAACGCATAATTTTGAGCAAACCGACAATGCGTGTAACGATATTAATGCAAGACGTGTGAAGTGGCCCACAGACAGCAACGCAATTCAGATCTTTAAATGCGTTTTCCTCGAAATTGTAAAAATGTTACTTAACACCTTTTTACACCAGGCGCTTCAATTGTATCATGAACTAGTCGACCATTTTGGTATAATGTGTCAACAAACACCCACTGATGCAATAAATATCTAAAACCAAAAAAATATAATAGAAATAAAACATATTGTATCAGGAGCTAGGCGACATTTTTGGTACACAAAAAAAAAAGTAGCAATGAACCACACAAAACACACGCACAAATATATATAATGATTTACAGTCTATCTTCTTCAATGACTTTTTGCTCAGATTGAGACCTTTTGGTTTGGCACTTTCTCTTCCAAGCACCTTTGCCTAAGCTTCGGAAACACGAGCAGCACGTTCGTTTGGCTGAACAGGCAGTGTATAGTTCTTGGGCTTCTTCAGCCGTGAGATGAAGGTGCAAGGAAGCGTTGATTTTCATTCGGAACCTCACGCTGTTGCGCGTGCGCCAGAAGATGTCGCACAGCTCCTGGAAAGTGACCCTTTGATACGACAAGGTCTGCATCAGATCCATCGAAACCAAATCCCAGCCAAAGTTACTCAACATGTCGTCCAGATAAGCCCTACTCTTCTGCTCTTTCGTCAACCAAACTTTAAACGCAGGGAACGTGAGAAAGTCCATGTAGTTAAGATAAGTACGAAGAGGCGAACTTGATAGTAATCGGGCAATTGCGTCAGCTTTTTGTTGTGCATTGGATACTAAACAAGTAATCAGAAAAACATTGATTTTAGGGTCAATCTTTTATTATTCGAAAAAGTTCACTTTCCTTCTCATCTTATCTCATCTTCCCTTTCAGCTGTCTTTCCCCAGGCGAAGATTATCTCATGCCGAACAGCACCAAACACTCGGCCTTCGGCAATTCAATCTTTCACATGCAAATTCTGTGATAATTACGCGACATCGAGCCTTCAAAATTTAATAAGCTGAAATATGTGACCGACTGTGTCCGTGTGTCAAGTTTCACCTTTGTGGGATATCGGGAAGTGGATCGAAATTGACCGCAAAAAAATACGAAACATGCACACAAAGATACAACGCGCAGGTCAAATTAAATGAAAGGTTGTAAAAAGAAATATGTACACATATACGTTACAGGCTATGTATAGAATTCTATGGAATGTCTTGCCTCTTTTGGCAAATTGTGAAATAAAATCTTGTACAGTATATACTGTACAACTATTTAGGTTATTCAGGCGCAACCTCCAGTTTGGAAGGGGTCACAAACCACATAAAAGAAATTATCGATAATGCATCTTTTTTTTATGATACATAGAAAAATATAAATCATTTATAATTTTATATTATAAATAAATTACAAAATAAACTCCAGTTTTTGATTGGATTGGAAAACTTGTCATTTTCTGAATTTTATCAAATATTTTTACATCAGGTCATTTTTATCAGGTAGCTATGGAGAGGGTCATGACCCCTATGACCACGCCTCTGTATACGTGCATGACATTGATTAAGGTTAGTATAAGTTAGTTAATAACATTTTCTCTAAAAAAAACATCGAGGCCTAAATTTACACCTAAGTTTGAACTACATTGTTGCTTAACTTAACTATTCCAATGCTAGTTTCATATACTGCCTAAACTAGGCTTGGCAATCTATAGAATGCTTGGATTCTATATATTGCCAGTAACATATATTTTATGAAAAGTAACTTTAAACTGAGAAGCCGCTTGTGGCGCTACTTGCTTGTACTTGGATTATGAAATTGGGGGCTGAGATTAAATTAGTTAAACAAAAAACTATTAAATATATGATTAATGAACTTAATGAATCAGGCTTGCCCAGAATAACGTTGCATGTAACAATTCACAGTTTTGAGTAAATGGCAAAAGAATATTCAGCAACAAATTGATTGTTACGTATTAGGTGACCAATTTCGAAGTGATATATGTATGATTTAAGTAGGTGTGATTGTCTATTGGCGACACTAGCTAGGCCCATATACTTGTATGAGGCACGTCTTTCCATAATAATCTCAATAATGAATTTCTGTAACATACAACGTTATTCTAGGCAACTATTCAATTATTTATTAAGTGTTTTGTATAACTGTAGCATATTATACTAAAGTAAAATACATAGTAACTTAATAATAACAGTAGTATCATATGCCACGATGTAACCTAACTCAACCCAACAACAAGCAAGTAGCGCCACAAGGGGCTTCCTAGTTAAACAAAAAGTACTGTAAAATATTATAATTACAAATGATGTTAAATATTATATCAACTTATGTGATCAAACTTGAAAATAATTTCAGTCCCTATAAAGTGTAGTCTACCATGAAGTCTCTTTTCACAGACGAATGAATCATATAAGGGAAGCCATTATAATGAGTAATAATAAACTAATCGTTGGAAGTGCATGATAAAATGTAAACGGTTCACTACGTTTCCCTATCACACAGTTCATATACACTATATAAAAATATGCTTTCAGTCATAATATACATAGAAAGTGAGATAAATAACATCCTTAAGGAAGTTAACGTACTGAAAATTTCCTCATTCGCAGGAAATGGAAAATAAGAAGCAATCTATATTACAAGATCATATGATAAGGTTAGTGTTAATTAAAGAGAAGTGGTTTATTTTCGTTTCATTCTGTTTCAGTTTTTAAACAACTAGAGCTTACATTAAAAATTACTTTTGAGCATACTTTTTATATACCCTACTGTCATATAAAAACTGTTCCATATTTTTTTCCAGCATAGTGTTTGCGTCAAGTGTTCTTACAACGAGTATTTTGTACATCGTGTTTATTGCCAATATGTATTTATACAACAAAAGGATGCTCTACATTGTGACAATTTTATTTTTTGTCTAATTAGAATGCAAATTGCTTTTATAGCTGGTCAAAGTTATTATTGTGCTAGTCTCGTGTAGTGATTCAATACTTTGTTTTAGGGGTTGTATATGTACTAATGTACATACATAATGCAAAAAAAATTATCCATTTTTCATTTATGTGAATTTTGATTTATGCGAATTTAAATTTATGTGATCGTTTGAGAAATTCAATATTTGATTTCTTCAATTTTTGTTTCATTTATTTATTGAAGCAATTTTTTTTTACATTGGACTATGCGGTTTTTTAATTTATGCAAACAACTAATGCGGTTCATGTTTTATGCGTATTTTGATACTTGTACATTGGACTATACAGTATATTTTAATAAACGACTGTAGATGGCAGTGTACGTCAAATTCCCAGCTCACTCACAAGTGAAGCTAATATATAATGCAAAAAATTATCCATTTTTCATTTATGCGTGTTTCGGTTTATGCGAATTTTGATTTATGCAAATTTAAATTTATGTGATCGTTTGAGAAATTCAATATTTGAGTTCTTCAATTTTTTATTTCAATTTTCTATTTCTTTAATTCTTGTTTCATTTATTTATTAAAGCAATTTTTTTTACATTGGACTATGCGGTTTTTTTATTTATGCAAAGAACTAATGCGGTTCATGTTTTATGCGTATTTTGGTACATTGGACTATACAGTATATTCTAATAAACGACTGTAGATGGCAGTATACGTCAAATTCCCAGCTCACTCACAAGTGAAGCTAATATAAAGAGTGTGAAAAAAAATAATACTCACGTTCGGTATCTTGGTTAAAAAAAGTGTTTTGTAAATCCCAAAGATCTGTTTTTAGGTTTGAATCGAGTACGCCTGTTCGTTTTAACTGAAAAACAATACAATTACATTGATGAAATTTGAATTATACATAAATTCGATATAATTCTGAAGATTTTGTAAACAGATATAAACGTATTATAGATTTTTAATTCGATTTAATTCTGAAGATTTTGTAAACAGATATAAACGTATTATAGACCTACTTATAAATCTAAAAAAAATAAATAATTTAAATAAATAAGCCTACTTACTCTCCATACTAAATCCCAGCAATCGGTTAGTTGAAACCACAAGCCGATAACATCGTCTATGTTAGCTGGGAAATGACGTTCGGTTTCTCTGGCAAGGAATCGAAAATCGCACCAGTTACCCCTGTGAGCAACTAATCCTGTAAGAAAAAAGAAAAAGTTAAATACAATTCATTTGAAACTTAGTTAAATTTTAAATCGATAATGCGACAATAATAATCGAATGCCTCAATGTGGAAATTGATAATATTAAAATATAACCCATATATAGCCTATATAAAACAATACAGATACAAATACGTACCGGTAAGTAAAATGCACAAATAACAAGAAATTTGATTTGTTAATGCATTTATATTAACGTTTCCAAAATTGAAAATATTAACTAGCTAACAGCAATCTCCAGCTTATTGCTGTTAATTCGTTCTTAAAAAAACTCGAGTGCAAGTTAAAAAAGCGCCAAACGAAAATTGATTTTCTCATAGTCTCAAATCTGATATACAGTATATATATATATATATATATATATAGTGAATAAGGTGAATCATTTAACGTGACGCATACACATATCATAAAAATAAAGCATATTATGAACAAATGTGTGGAACAAATATTGTTTGCATATGAGAGGTATTTTCCATGGTGCTAGTTTCATTTTCAATTAATATTTTGATTTGCAATTAATATTCAAGGTCATCGCATCGTTACACCGAAAACCACAAATCATAGTTACTAAGTCATAATTAGGAAGTTGCTGTCAATGTGTCATTTCGTTAGAATCCAATGTCCTTTCATTTTTACAAAAAAATACAATCCATCTAAAATAAAAACAGTAACAATAGAGCCCCTAAAAGTTTCGAGTAAACCACTAGTGCAGTGTAGTGTAGTGATAAACTACCCTGCATTACACGGCATTTATGCTTGAAATTTTAGGTGTTATATTGTTTCTGTTTTTCTTTTCAGTTGGATTCACCTTTGTAAACTATTAGTATAAAAAATAACTAAAAAATGAGTGACGTCGGTAATATGTTAATACTTGTGAATGATTACCTACCTGTAATTAAATAATCGGTTGATAGCCGTCGACAAGGTCTAACTACGGACTGGACCCAGTCCATAAACTGATGGAATGCTTTTTCAAAATCTGGTCTATCATCGGTTTCTTCGGGTTCAGGTGAGGCTTTTTTCTTTCCTGTTTTATATGACTAACATTACAAATTGAGAATCACCAGTAAAATTCCATAACATACAGGGTGTTCTAAAAATCCAGTCAAATTTTAGCCACAGATGCTATATTAATAAAAACGAAGCATACATTTATATAAACATGGATCCAAAAAAGCTTACTCATTTGCTGCGTACTTGCAACAATTATGAGACAAACAGGCCTATTAAATTACTTGACCTCTCCCTGCGTTATCTCACGAGGGAAACATCGCCGACCCTTGTTTATATAGATCATTTGCTTTCTTTAAATACGTAGTATCTGTGGTTAAAATTTGATTAGACGTTTTAGGAACACCCTGTATGTACAGAATAAAAAGTTACAAGATAATCCTAATCGTATTCTCAATTCATCCGGATAATTGACATCCTGTATAAAGGTTTCATTCAACTCTGCGGATATCAATGGTTTTAAAAAAAACATAATTTTTTAAGGTCACTCGGTATTTTTTTTCTCAAGATTTTGAAACTGCTGCTGTATATAATTACTGTTCATTATTTACGTAATAAAAAAAAATGTTAAGTTTTTCTTTAAAAAAATAATAAATTAAAAATCATTAGAAAGCGCATCAAACTTTCTATTTAAAGAGGTTTTGGCACCAGATCAAAGCCTACTTCCATGGAAAATAAAAAGACAATTAACTTAATGCACCACCATTCATGATCGCAAGTGACAGGAATTTATTACGATAAAGTGAAATTTCTGGTTCCATTTCTTGATTGAAATTTTCAATTAGACTTAAGTCCAAGAATTTTTATATCCTGCCATTTTTCATATAAATATTTAATATTTTTGTTTCATAAATCAAATTTAAAACCAAAAATATATAAAGGGCTAACCACCTGTCTTTCCAAACTACGAGCGTATACCTAGACTTAGAATAAACCAATAGCATAGCGTGATATAAAATATTAATAAAAAAATGAAAATGAGTCCAAAAAAATGCCATAGAACTATCAATACATTTGAAAGTAAATTCAGATTATGATCATTGGTGTGGCGTCGTTGTCATATTAATATGCAGACGTATATCGTCCGATGAGCGACAGTGATAAAAATGAACACAATTATGTTGTTAAAGTAATGTGTCAATTTGATTAAGTGTTTTGCATAACAAAGGTCGTTTCATTAAATGAAATAGTAAAAAAAATAAATTTGCAAAGAGTTTCACGATTAATGTGTTGTCACGTTGTACAATTGATGTGATGCCAATATTTACGTTCTTGGAATAAATGTAATACGAAATTGGGAATGTCCGAAATTAAGTTGTTCTAGAAAACTAACAATTTGATTATATAAGCACTTGGTGGAAAGGCTTTAAATTCTAATAAAAGCTGATGGTTACAAATATTACAATTGCCATTAAAAAAATACTTCAATAATTGAGAATTTCCGAAGGAAAGACCATGGATTTCTACATTTGTTGGAAATTCAGGTCTCTGGTCAAACGTTTAAAATGTATCATTCGAAATATATTATTTGTATTCTGAATAACATTAAAGGTCACCTGACACATGCAATTTTTGGTGATAAGTGGAGCGATTTGGTGGACAACTGTCTTGTCAAGTCAAGTGACACTTGGCAAGAAGTTAACGTCACAGTTGTCACAAATTCCTCCGAATTTCCACACCAAAAATCGCGTGTCAGGAGGCTTTAAGAATTTTATTCATATAGATGTTACTGACAATGTATAGAATCCAGTCATTCTATAGAATGCCAAGCCTAGTTTAGGCACTTTGTTAAATTAGCACTGGATTAGTCACGTTAAGCAAAAACTTAGATTTTAAGTTTAAATTTAGGCCTAAATTTGGACTTTTGGAGTTTGTTTTTTCTCAGAGAAAATGTTATAAACTAACCATCACTGAAATTCATAAAATATCACTGAAGAAGGAAGATTTCACCTTCAGAAACATGTTCGATTTTTGAATAATGAGCAAAAATAAAATGACATGAAACTTTCAAAACTAAAGTCTCAGTAATTCAAATCCACTATTGACACCAATCGTCATTCAAAATTCCCTTCGCCATTTTTAATAATCGGGACTAACCTTAACTCTAACCTAAACAGTTGTACACAATATGTTATTTCATACTTTTCTAAAAAAAAAAGCAAATGCTTGCCTTTTTGCTATAGAATGGCTGAATTTCATACATTGCTGGTAGTCTGGTACCATAAGCACTTAGTTGAAGCATTTTGAATAATTCTAGATAAATAATAACTGATTATCAGTTGCAAGAAAAATCCTTTACCGTTGGAGGACGATGGAGCGGTCGTTGTTGTTTTCGACGACGATGGACGAATATGGCAATGAAAATTTAAATTAGCACCAATATCTTCTTCCATAAGGCTAAGTGGTAAAACAACAGAAGCTGCTATTTCTACGATTTCATCCGTTTCGTAGTCTGGTCCTGTCGTCTTCAATCCGAACGCAAAGAGAAGATGTTCCGAATGCTTAAAAAAACAAAATGCACATTTGTATCTTCAGTACTGTTTCTAGCTTGTTATTTCATCATTTCCAGAATTTTCCAGAAAATGACAGCGTAATATAGAGGATCACCTTGCTGCCCAGTATGGTAAAAAAAATTATGAAGTTCTATGAACCCCAAGAAACTATGGAGTTTTTTACCAGAAAAACGGCTCTCCTGAATAATTTCAAAAATGTGGCTTACCATTATTCTGCCCAAGCTTTTCAATTGTGAAGTATCTTTATCTATGTTAAACTAATTAAGTTCATAATATTGTACAATAAGTAAAGTACATTGTGAGAATGGTCTACTGAAACTTTGGAGCGAGTGGTGGAATGGAACAAAAAATGGAATATTTTTAACCATCCAGCACTTAATGAATGAACCGAGTGGAAGAGCGAACGTCTTTTTAATACACATGCGTGTTGTAATTAAGCATACGTTTTCTATTCAAATCTATACAATCTCATACATAATATTCTGAAAGTATTGTAACACAATTAACGATGCCCATTGTGATCGCAGAAATGGTATTATTTGAGTAATGAATATTACATGACATGATCGCAGAAATACAGAAATTATTTTTGGTGTCTACTGAAGTGAACTACTAAATGCCAAAGAATAAAAAAATAGACTTGAAAAATAATATTTACTATCTTCATTCAACAATTTTATTTTCATTTAATTGAAAGGCTTCGGGCAACATAATGGTAAGCCACATTTTTGAAATTGAAAAATAATGAACAACGTTGTATTTTATAGGACTTATGTTTCAGTTTATTTTCACGTTTGGATGTTTCTACATTTAAAGTGCTCCGAGGCAATATAATGATAAGCCACACTTTTTTTTTTACAAAAAATGACATTTTCACATCAAACTGCCCCCCAGTACTGTGTTTCTAGCTTCTTACTTTATCACTTCCTAAATTTCCCAGAAAATAGCAGTATAATATAGAAAATTACCACGTAGCTCAGTATAGTACTTTATGAAGTTTCTCATCATAAAAACGGTTCTCCTCAACAATTTCAGAGAAAATGGGGCTTATCATTATATTACCCGAACCCCATCATTTCTACTCAACTACTCATGCAATGAACAAAGTTAAATTTCTGTTACCGTATTCCCTCAGTTGTATATTGTTTAGTACAGTAGTTATCAAGTATATACAGTACTGTTCTAAAGTGATCACAATAAGCGAAGTCCATTTTTATACACTTATATAATAAAAAAGTACTCACTGTCATTATGTTTAACGTGTATCCAAAATAGGAATTCAATATAATCCAGCTTTATTCTGTAAAAAATAATTCTTTAATTAGCCAAGAAAATCAAAACAAATAACACACATTGATTAACTTATATATGTATATACAGTATATATTCATGTTATCCTAAATATACAGTGTGCATTTATACAGTATACATTTAACTGTACTTTTATAAATAAAAATATACAGTATTTCTCAAGAGTGAAGTTTATATTATTATTATTATTATTAT
>JAQIWH010008113.1:0-10625 GCA_034695005.1 Cryptops parisi | reverse complement strand
TTCGTGATTTTCATTATGTAGTTTATGTTTGATTCTTCTGGATCGTAATAAAGTAATAATAATAATAATAATAATAAGATTCAAAACATCGCGGCATAATGTGGTTTATTGCTCAAATGTACGGTTCCATAGGAATACTCAAAAAGCTATTATAATGAAAACGAGTTTAAAAAATAACAACACCTTAATACGACTCATTACAAGGGTGGTACAGCATTTCCATTGCGTTTGAAATGATGCACTACACTGCATTACTGCACTACGCTGCATTACACGGCACTACCCCCGCATTACTGCATTGCACGGCAGTTATACTGGAAGCTTTTAGTTGCTTTATTGTTGCTAGTTTTATTTCAGTTGGTTCATTAGAAAATAAATGAAACGACACTGGAATATGACTAAACTAGTCGTGAAGCACGTGAATTTGTTTGTTTGTTTTCAAACTGTGGAAATGGGCTGATATTGACACAATATTAGGATTTTTGCAGGGTGTTCATAACGATACATTCAAATATCATGACAGTTATTTGTTACTAAGTGGTTACTATGATACCTTCATATCATGTAGTAATCATCCACATAACTCAATGACAAAAATGTTGGACTTCAAATGTCCACATCTCAGAATTGACACGACCTTGACAGTTGATTAGATGCATCGACCTAGCAAATTCGCAGAAAACAACTAGTAATTTCGTATCGTGTGTTCCGTTTAGGACTGTATACACCTGACCCACACACAGAAACTCGCCAAATATATAAATACTAACTGATTACCCGTCAACAATGACGGGTGCTAGAAAAATGGTTGCAATGTAATCCTCATTGTTGTGTTTCTATTATATTCCTTAGCCACCCGTTGGTGTTGGTTACCTCACGTCGTCATGGTAACCACCTAGATTTAAATCATTTCGTACACACGTTTAAAGAAAACTATATCGTTGATACTAATGTTAGGTGCCATTGGCATAAACTACTGTAATTCATTCCCCTTGGTCGATTTTCGAAGCATCAATTCGACGAGTTACAAGCCAAGCTCCACGTTTACTTCGTAAAAACGCCAAGTTTGGAGTTCCATGATGCGAAGAGTGCGTCATTCGGATTCCACCTTTTGAACAATACCTAATGTTTTCCTTACTCACTGGTTTTTCAAACCTTGTGTCCTTTCTCGACCTTCGAACATCGAACTGACGAGTTACGAGCCATGAAATGGATGGGAAAATCCACTTAGAAAGTACTTAAAATCGCGTTTTTCGCCTCGGAAAAGAAAAATCGAACAAAACCAAAACTTTTGACAACAATTCCCAATTAGTCTTTTTCTAAGAAGAAGAAGAAAATGACAAATCGAATAAGATTTTCCTTCAAAAAACAGGTATACTATTGATGAGCTATATCGATTAATTTATTTTTCACCGCGTGCCCTGGAATCGGAGCTAATTAGTGTTTCATTTCACTAAATGGAAACACTATGCACGTCAAAGTGCATATTTCCAATTAAATCCCTGCAAAGAAAATATGTCACGACGTCCAAAAGAGATCGTGAAAAATCTCATTTTGACAAAACAAAAAGATTTTAAAACTTAAAAATCATTATTTTCAACGCTAATTAGAACACGCGATCGTACCTATTAATTTACAGTATCACAGTTCTAATAACAAATAAATTTAAATTAAACAAATCTGATGCCGCGTGTAAATTAAAACTCCAAAAACAGATTGGATTTCGGTTATTTAATATATTTATTACCTAAATATATTAATTATTTATTTATTACCATAATAATGGACCATTAAGAATACAAATTTTACACACACTACATTTTAGTGTCCAAAAAAAAAACCCAGATTTTTTTTTGGACGCAACTAATGTTTCTACGTCTAATAAAATCCGGGTCATTTTTTAACACAAGATGAAGCTCAAACTTTTAAGACCGTTTTAAACTTACTTTCAATCTTTTTATAACTAAAATAAAAATCACTTTTTTTTTAGAGTATGCTCACTAATTGTGCGTTAATTTGTTTAACAAGCCGTTCATTTCAAACTCAATTTAAAATCGATGTTGTAATTCGATCGAAACGAAAATTCCATTAACAATCGATTTAGACAAAGTCTCGTTTAGTGTAATCAGAAACATTTTACAAGTTAATTTCCTTTCAAACTTTTCTTTTTTCTTTTCATTTTTCGTTTTCTTTTTCTTTCTATTTTTCGTTCTTTTCGGAAAAAGTAACGAAACTGGTACCTGATATAATATGAATGCGGAAAGAGCGAAAGCTTCCAACAAGTACAATCAATTAAACAGAATCCAACTAATGACGTGTGTTTGTGCAATCAAGCAAATTGGTAAGGCATAAAGAAACATAGGTGTTGGCTACACAGGGTGAATCAAAAATAAATAACGTTTGAAATTATGTTTCCCTGTTATTTTTAAACGAAAACGAAATTTCCTTTGGGCGTGCAGTGGGAATCCGGTTATTATAATCACGGATAATGTTATCAATCGGCCACTGCCGAATTTATGAAGGTGGTTTATTTGATGTATTTAATTATTTGATGTTTATTTGACCCCTGGTTTATTTGATGTATTTAATGCTGTTTGAGATGTTTTTGTGGCAAAAACGACTAAATTGTGCATTTTTTGGGTCTAAACACTTAAAACATTCATTTGAAGCTTGATTTGCTACGAAAACAATGTAATTTTTAGACATATTTGTCATGAATATTCAGAAGACACCCCCCTCCCTAAGAGTGGATTCTAAATCCGCCATCGGCTATTGTTATTACAATCCTCTAAAATGGGAAAACGTCTTAAGCGAGATAGCGATTTGAACAAGAAACGATACCTTCCGAGTGAGCCGCCTGTGGTGCTAGTTGCTTATAATTGGGTTATATTGGGGATAAGTTAGGTTAGTTAAACAAACAAAAAACATATTAGATTAATCAATTATGTTTTTTGATTATTTAAATTTAACTAACCTAATCTACCCAAGTACAAGTAAGTAGACCCACAAACGAATCTTAGCTAATCAGTACGATTTTAAGCGGAGAAATGACATAGAAGCAAAGAAAATAAAACTTCTTAAACGAGAAAAACCTGTCAAATCGTCTTATACGGGAAACGTAAAAAAATAACGTTTTAAGCGGGAAAACAAACGTGTTAAAACTAGATATCACTTTAAGTACACAAAAAAATTTATATATAATTATATATACAGTATATATATATATATATATAAAATAACTTAAAGAGGAAAGAAAACATGAGCGAGAAAATCATTTGAAGCAAGAAACATGCGAAAAAACGTCTTAAACGAAAAAAAAGATCTTAAGCGGGTTCCATTCTCTATAGTTATTTTGGTATGAAACTCGGAAACAAAAAACAAAAACAAACCAACCGCAAAAGATCATCAATGAGAGAACTTCACCACCTTCAGCAGTACACCCCATCATCAAAAAGGAAAAAGTGCTAAGAGCTTCTGAGAGATTCAGCAAAGAATGCTCTTGACAGCATCGAGTGGCCACTTGTCCAAGATGATCTTTACTAGAGAACCATGATATGATTCAATCATGTTCTACAACAACAACAACAACAACATCAACATCATCATCATTATTAATATTATTATGGAAGAAATAAAAATAACAACAATACCACTCAACAACAAACATGTCTTCTGCAAGACTAATTCCATAGACTGTGGACAATAAAGCAAACCACCACCACTGGCCAAGATTTCCGAATCACTTGTAAGTGTGCAATTAGTGCCTATTACGGTTGAAGTCGAGCTGCCAACCACCGAATCGTTTAATTACAAGTCAGCGAAAATGTCAAGTAGTTGGCAAGACCACGGAAAGTCCTTATGTTAGAAACTTGATGACGAATTATTTTGACATTCGATTTTTCCAAAATAACAACAGCGGCAAGGGAGATTAAATCTTGTGATCTCCCATTCGTTGACGTTCTTCAAGTGTACGACTACGGTCCAGATTTTCCAAAAATAAAGCATCCGGTCATTTTGAAAATTTCCAAAGAACTTTTCACTACTTTGAAAATCGACCACGGTGGAAAACATCAATAGCTACTTGTTTTATATTTCACATTGATGGCCAAAAAACAAAAATTTGGTAAAAACTTTCAAAAGCTTTTTCATTGTTTAAGCTTACCCAATTTTGGATCAACTAGTCCTGCCTAAAAAATTCCATGAAATTGTTGTTCTTCGACTACTACTTTGAAGGTATCGTCAAAGAAACAAGAATTTCGATGAAAACTTCCAGAAGCTTCTTGTTCTTTCCCTACTTTGTGTTAGTTGTCAATAACAAAAATTTGGTGAAAACAAATTCCAAGAATTTTAGACTGTTTTCACGACAGTGGCAAAAGAATAAGAGTTTGGTAAACAAACCCTAAGAGCTTTTTGTTCTTTCACTACTCTGACGAGAGTAGTCTTTTGCTACGATTCTGTAGCAAAAGAATTCCAAGAGTTTGTTCTTTAACTACAGTATTTTCGAGCTAGTTAGTCAAAGAAACATCCATTCAATGAAAGAAAAAAACAACTTGTAAGTGCTTTTGATTATTGTTGACAGTAGTTGACAAAGAACAAGAAATCATGACAACAAAACATTTTAATATATTATGCTTAACTTCCAATTATTAACTTCCAACGATTTCCTTTTACATAAAACAAATACCGGATATGAAGATGATTTCGAATGATAAATTGCCTATTTCGTACTGTTTCAGATAATACAACTTCCGGGAAGGCAAAACTAATATATTTCAACTACCACGACAGTCACAAGAGCACAAAACAAAGAAAACGACACAAACCATTTAGCGACCATTAAATATCAATCTTCAAAACCACATGGTTGCAACAAATTTCCTGTTTTGGAAAAATCATTTAGGAAATTACAAAACCCAACCATCTTGTGTCATTCTTCGCATAATTGTGCTTACTCATCTAGAACATTGTTATCTAACTCATCACATCATCATCATTTACTATCCTCCTTAATAATAATAATAAAAATAATAATAATGATAACAAATAAATACATAAATTATAATAAATAAAAGGCAAATCCTCTCCACGCTGGAAAAGTATGCAACGTCCCTTTACTAGAAGAGAAAATTCTTAAAGAGATAAAACGCATAAATTCCAAACTTGGGCAAACCACTAGTTCTTATCGGTGGCAGCAGTTGCAATGCCAATGCGCTATCTATTCCCACAAATATATACGACCACCACGGTCAAAGTTTAACATCAAATAAAAAACAAATCCCATAAGTCATATAACTTTTATATATATATATAAATACATAAATGTAATAAAAAAAATATGACATATTTAAAAGATAAATGATACCGGTACAGTATACAAATACAGTATATAAAATATACAATTACATAACCACGCACCCAGCGATTACATGTGACGTAGAATTGGAAAGGTACTTGACGAGGAAGCCGCTTGTGGCACTATTGCAGGCATGGGTTTTTTGTTGTCTTTTACAACTTAAACTAATGTCTATGAGTATAGACATTAGTTTAAATTAGTTAAAATAAACGAACCATAAATTTAATATATATTTTTGTTTGCTTTATTTAACCTAAACTAAAACGTAATCACTAGCGCCACAAGCGGCTTTCCCATTAAATTAAAAGAAAAATATCGAATCAATATATAACATTATACTACTTTATTCTATAATAAATATCTATATAATATACATTAATATATTATATTAAAATTTAATACGATGTTTGATACATTATTTAAAATATGCATACGATTTCTCAATTTATAGTTCATATAAAAATATAATTTTATTCAATACGGTTTTATATTAGAATTACAAAAATAACTCATATGGTTCTAGTCATCAGTTAAAATTATATAGAGCCAAGTGCACGTATAATATACTATTATATACCTGCATAGGCATCTTACATTTCAACTACGCATATACTTGTAATATGAAATAATGATTTTACAATCTAACTAATTACTATATGTAAAAAAAATCAAATAAATTAATATAGTAACGTTTACTATTATACAAATAATAAAAACCAAGCTCATCATCCTCTTGGAGAACAACTTCCTAAAAGTCTGTTTTGCATAATCTGCGCAATAGCCTTGAAAGATGAACATTAAATGAGAATACAACTTTTATAATGGCTACTAAAACACATCCTTCGAAAAATATATAACAACATTGCAAAACTTTCATCATCCACACACAACTATATAAAACGAATCCTAACAACAAATATATATATATTTATATACAACAAAAATGATAAAATGAAAGAATATAAAGTAGTATATATTTATATACTATACTGTAGTAAAGTATAGTATAAAATACATTATTATAGGCTTTACATTAGCTTCATTTGTGAGTGACTTTGTGAATGAATGAGATGGAAATTTAAGGTATATCGACATTCGCTTAGGCAAATATACTATATAGTGATAGTCCAATGTACCAAAAAACGCATAAAACGAAAACCGTATAAGTCCTTCGCATATATTAAAAACCGCACTGTGAAAAAGAAAAATCTCATATATAAATGAATAAATAAAAAATTTCTAGAATCAAAAAATGGAATGACTCAAAACCCGCATAAACGAAAAATCAAATGACTCAACGATCGCATGAAATTTGAATTCGCATGAACCAAAATTCGCATAAATCGAAACATGCAGAAATAAAATCAAAAATTTGTGTGCATGAAGATACAGTATATCAGTATATGACAGTATATAAAAAGTACGCTTAAAAAGCATTTTTCAGTCTCTGTGTACTTATTATATACTTTTGTATATACCGTACGATACTTTATAGCTTATACTATGTACACAAATTAACTCGACTTGAACAAGAAAATTTGCTTCACTTTTCATATACAACATCTTTTATTCTTCATTTCAACAACAACAATAATTCTTTTTATAATAGTAACAATAATAATACCAACCGGTCGCCTAAATAGCTATAAAAGCTGCAGTGAGTATAACTATCTTTTCTTTTCTAGTTGGTCAAAATGTAAGTGAGTAAAATAATAAAGGATTAGATGAGTGCAAAGAAGCTCACTTTGGCGAAAATAAATCTTTAGTTGGTAGAGAAAGAGCCACAAAAATCCGAATTGGCTTTTAGCTAAAGCCTTTTTACTTTATTCCCTTTCCCTTGTCGCCTTGATCTTTAAAATCGTTCCCATTTCATTTTATATTTATATATATATATATAAATATATCTTCTTTTTTTTTTACTTTCCTTAAACTATTTAACAACCAACCGAGAGAGGTTCCATCTTCTAAAATAAAAAATGAGACAATTTTATATATGAAGAAAAAAACCTGCAGAAAACCGTGTAAACAAACGCGCCGACATTGAATTACAATTAGTTGAGGTAAAAAGCAAATAACGTTAAAAGAGAAAGGAAAAAACAGAAACAACTAAATAAGATTGGAATAAATGGAACAGAATATATATATATATATATAGAAATTTTTTTTTGAATTCCTATAAATAAATTAAAATAAAATGAAACAAAACTTAATAACATGAAAATAACTAAATTAAAGCCAAGTGGTATTTTTGAACAAGTATACATTAAAAATGCTTGTCATATGGGCCTATGTAAAGTCGGCGCAACGAATATAATGTGATCTTAATGTAAAGAGAACCAGCTCTTGTTGCGCCGACTTTACATAACGTGACGAATTCATTTTTGAATTTCTGCATGTTTAGATATATGTGAATTTCAATTTATGCGAATTTAAAATAGATGCGATCGTTGAGTAATTCGATATTTAATTTATGCGAGTTTTGAGAAATTCCATTTTTGATTTTCTATCTAATTATCTAACCAATTTGATTTACCGTTAAATTGCCAAAATCCGTCATTTCACGAATCACCTAAAACTGTGAAATCCGTTATTTCGCGAAAAATTCCTGGTCGACGTAGACCATCTATTTTATTGGGTTATTTCAATGTACCCACGTATCAAAAGCTCGTGTTAATAATACATTGTACAATATCTAATTGATTTCATCTCATTACTTCAAACAAAACAAGTTTAACCATTAAAGTGTGAAATTCCGATATTCCACAAAATACCTGATGGAAGTGTAAATTTTTATCTTCCAATCAATTTTTAATCGTTAAAAAGCGAAATTCCGGTATTTCATGAAATACCCAGTAAAAGTGAAAATACCTAGTTTCCTAAGGGAAATATAGACTACATATTCGGTTATTATAATCACAGATAATGTTAACAATCGGCTATTGTTATCCATAAACAGTCGGTCCCAATAATAGTATATTTACGCTAATATTCTTTTGTCCATCGTTTAATGTTATCAGCCGGTTATTGTTATCAAAAAAACACTACAACTTCTTATAGTCAAAAAGTGATCATAATAACCAGATTCCACTGTATTGAAAGTGTATATAGTTATACATTTTAAATTGACCGTGAAGCCACTTGTGGCGCTAGTGCTGGTCAATCCTGGCATGAGTCATCGATCGTTGTGTTCTCCACATTCCACTAGGTGAGTTAAATCCACAACGCTCCAGTTGAAACTACCCCTAACTTATCAAACCTGTTGGGGCATTGACACACAACGATCACGTGCGAGCAGTAGCGTCACCACCAGTTTCACAGTTAACTGAAACGTACCGTCAAGTAAATACAACCCATCCACATAGCGACGTCAATATTCAAACGTAATTCTCACTATTTTCAGTTAGTATTAAGTGTTTCACTATAAGGTATTTCGTACTTTAAGTAGGTGTTTCATGGACCTAACAGATTTGACATCTCTCTCCATCATTTATACGTCAAAGATCGTGGAAAATTCCTCAGCATATGTCAATAAAACAATTTCTAAACATACTACTTGTTGTATGCTACTTCAAATAAATCGACAAGAAGAACGAAAAACAAAACATCGTACAACGAATAGTAGTACATTTTTTTTCAACTATTTTCGTACCAAAAAAAAAATAAATATTTTTTTTAAAAATGATAACCATTTATGTTCTTGAAATTGGAATCACGCGCAAACCAAAAAATAAAAAAATATATATATATATAAAAATAAATTGGATTTTTTCTTGAGGGAGTAGTCTGCTAAATATCGGCATTTTTCTTGGAAAAGAAAAATGATTTTCAACGTATATATGAAAAATAAATGATACCACAAAATATATCTTCGTGATTGTTATCATCAAATTCTTATAACAAAAAAATATATATATAATAAATTTAAAATAAAAAAGTCGATATTTTTCTGTACACATCATCATCGTTCAAGAACAATAACACAGCAAACTCATCGGATATCATCCACCACATTGTAAATTTTTCATAGACCTGATATCTTATATTTCATCACTTTCTTTTTATTTTGGAATTCATCCAAAAACTAACTGAAAAAAAAGTTGATAAATCTCATCTTGGATATTCAAACATCTACAAGTATGCTATAATTTTTTTTATGTATAACCCGCACCTCGACACTATATAAAAAAAATTCATAGTGTCGTAAGAAAACCAGAAATTCGTGTTTCTTATACAGAAGTGAAAACCTATAACAAGGTATGAACACACAGTACTACATAGAATATACAGCTATCCTTGTGAACTTTATACATGTATACAGCATATCACCGGCAATGTGTAAAATTCCAGGCATTCTATAGAATACATAGTCTCGTTTGGCAAAATATGAAATTATTATTGAATTTTTTATTCATATTTGTTTCTTTCAAATCCATAAATCAATAGTCAATAATTAGCACATAAATAACACAAAAATTAATTATAATTTAATAATGATACATAATTTAATATAATAATTAGTACATTAAATAATAGTACATAATTAAGCAAGAATTTTGGTTTAAAATCAAGCCTAATATTGAACTTCAATTTAGAACATATCGTAAACTAACGTAAACTATAACCTAAACTAACCCACACCAATCTTGCATACAAGTTGTAATTTCATACAACTTTGCCAAAACAAGCTAGGCGATCTATAGAATCGTGTATATTTTATACATTGCCGATGACATATATTACGTATACTCTGTATATATAAACACATAAGAATAATTTACATATACAACTTTCCTTGTATACTGCTGTAAGTAACGTATATACTGTATATAAGCTACAGTACCAATTATAGTACAATATATACATAATAGTAAGTAGCCCGTCAAAAATGACGCGGAAGTTTCTTCAGTACAAAATTCATTGTATTATCTCATGTTGCCCGCAACATTCGATTATGTGTAGCATTAATGAATCTTACAACAATAACATGAAAAACACTTTAAATGACTCGCTTTCTTTGCAAGGTCGCCTTGGGGAGAGATTCCAGACATTATTTGAGTGACATGTGATGAATTGTCATGTTACGTCATATGAAGATGAACGTTTTTAGCCAATGACACGACAGTAACACACAGACAATGAGATTCTTCTCGTTTTATTATTTAAAATTATTTAAAATAGGCCATACCAAGTATATACATACCGTAAAATTAATATATTCGTATATACAATTTCTATATTTTTTGTTGTTTCTTCTATATAAATAAATATATAT
>JAQIWH010008112.1:0-10625 GCA_034695005.1 Cryptops parisi | reverse complement strand
CCATTGGCTGATTCATTTAGCTTCCTCATAATTGTGCCAGCAATTCTGTGTCAGCTAATTTGGGATAGAGTATAACATATTCAATATCTTCATGAGCAGATCATTCTTTGTAACTTCTCGTTTCTCGAGTACATTTCTCTTTTTTGTTTCATGTTTTCTCTTTACCTGTAAAACCGTTTCTCTGGTTCTTCACATTCCGGAACATCAATTCCTGTTTCCGTTTCTGCAGGGTTTTCTGATGCTAACTTTGATGTGGGTTCTTCCATTTTTTCTTCCTCCACATCTATAGTGACAGGTCCTCCTCGATCATATGATATTTTTTCTTATTGTTGTGGGCCGCCCCCCCCCCCTTGTCTAAATTCAATGTATCAATGAAAATACAAAATAGAAATTTTTGTGTAAGTGCAAAGAATATTTAACCAATTTTGCGAATATTTTTAAAAGTTCACATTTGTACACCTAGATGTTTAATTTTAATGTTGTATGCCATCCCTGCTGCCCCTAAAATATTGCCGCCCTAGGCCCGGGCCTATAGGGCCTAATGAGAAATCCGGCCCTGCCTACTCCTCAAGTTGTATCCATGCTGCGGAGGTTCGGGTGCTGGGTCTTCCACCACCCTTGGAGGTGCTAAAAATATTAACTCATCTTCCTCATCCCATACTTGGTGAGATTGTTTTTCCGTTGATGTCATTATTGCTGTTTTATCACTTTCGCACTCTGTCGTGGTCGGAGAGTCTTTTACCGCCTTGTTCTCCTCTTGTCCTTTGTCATGTCCCACTGCTGGCTTTAGTCTATTTACGTGCACTCGCAATCTCTGTTCGTTTTTGATATGCACCACCTCAAAATCAACGGGTGTCATCTGCTTTACAATACGGTACGAACCAATACGGTAACGCCATCTTGGCGTTAATTTCTTACTTAGACCAGGTTGTACTACCACTTCATTAACATACACTCTATCGCCCACATTAAACGTATACGGTCAATGTCACTTTGAATGATATTCTTTACGTTCTTCCACCGCTTTGTCGGAACACTTCAGTGTTCAGACATTCAATTTTAGTCACACTATATCTTGTTTCAGCGTCCTTTAACTGTCGACTTGCATAAGCAATTGGATGTTCTTTATCCCCAAACTTTTGTGATAACATGGCACTTACTGCAAATTTTGATGCATCTTTTGCCAAAATAAATTTTTTACCAAAATCAGGAAACTTTAGAATAGGCACTGTAATTAATTGTTCTTTCAAATTTCGAAAAGTGGCTTCAACTTAATCCGACCAAACAAACGGTACATTGTTGATGGTCAATGTTGTCAAGGGTTTTGCAATTTTAGCATAAGAATCCATGTGTCTTCTATAATAACTAGTTAATCCCAAAAATGCTCTAACTTCTTTTAAATTAGTTGGTCTTGGAAAATTTTTTACACTATTGATTTTACCTTTATCAGGCTGTACATCTTCAGCCGAAACAATGTGTCCTAAAAATTGTACTTCCTTTTTAAGAAAATGACCCCTTTTTAGGTTTTAATTTTAAATTTGCATCTCTTAATTTTTGAAAAATAATTCTAAACGTTCTAAATGTCTGTCTAAATTAGGACAACGTTAAAATGTCATCCATGTACACTAAGCCTTATTTGTTTCTAATACCACTTAAAATAAAGTCAACTACTCTCTGCCATGATGCTGCAGACCCACACAAACCCATTGGCATTCTTTTCCACTGGTAATGACCATCCATAGTAGAAAACTTGTTTTCTCTTTTGCATCCTCGTTTAATTTCAATTGCCAATACCCAGAGACAGTATCCATCACCGAAAAATATTTTGCGTCACCTAAGAAACTTAAAGATTCTTGAATCAAAGGAAGTGGGTAAGGATCCACTCTACTAATTTTGTTTCATTTTCTATAATCCACAACAAATCACCAAGAGCCATCTTCACCAATCTCCTTGGGTGCTGCCCAAGGAGATTTAGAATTTTCAATAATGTCTTTGTCCAAAAGTTTATTGACCATTTGATTCAATGTCTTTCGCTGTGCATGTGGAACTCTATATGGCGCTTGTCTCACTGGAGCTTGATCTCCTGTTACAACATCATGCTCTACAATGTCACAGTAACCTAAATCATATGCATCCTGTGAAAAAATATCTTTATATTTTAATAATAAAGCAACTAATTTCTTTTTATCCTTTGAATCAATTTCTGACAGATTAAACATTTTTTCAAATTTTTCACCATCCGACAGTGGTTTGCGTTTCCTTTTGCTTTTCGTGATTACTGCTCTAACAGTGTTCTCATCATCACAGTCAGCTGACATAAAAGTACCAACAATCCTATTTTTTGTTAACGCTAATGGTTGGTTAATAAAATTTAACACTCTGTAAGATACTCTCCCTTTTTGTTGGGTTGTCACCAAAACATTTGCGCCAATTAAGCCATTCACTGTCAAATCATCAGGTTCAATTACACCAATCAAATTTTTATGTTTTATACCTTCAATTTGACCAATACACAAGATTTCACTTTTAGGAGGAGCAATATACTCTTTGATTAACCTAAACTGGTGTTTTGACTACAACATTGCCTTCACCACTGGCTATTGTTTTACCCACGGGTGTTGTTCCATTTAATTTACCAGATTTAAATTTTTTTTACTCAATTTGTTTATTCTCACTTATACTCTCACTCTGGCTAAATCTTATTGTATTACCATCAGGAAATTTTAAACATTGTTTACTGTTTATTATATCAATGTCGTGTTTAAACGACAAATCTTTACCCAAAATTTCATGAAATGGTTCAGTTAATTCATGATCAACTACATAAAATGAATGTACCAAATTTAAATTACCTAATTCCACTTTAAAATCAAATACACCATATGTATTTAAAGAATGACCTGTGACACTTTGTAACTTTAAAGAAGTTATACTTGATTCACTTGGTTTATTTCTTAATCTATTCACAAATTCTTTTGAAACTAACGAAATTTCAGAAAATTTTGTATCAAATTATCGGTGACGAAAGTCGAGGTATGCCTGTACTTTTTGAAAGCGTCCCATTCCATTGGATTTTAAATAGATGTAAAACTAGGCAAGAAATGTATGAATTGTGATGTTCGTTACAGCGAATTTTTCATAAATCTAAAGTTAAATACAACACTCCAAGTTATGATTTTATGAACCGGAAAAAAACAAAAATGTGTTTTTCTTGCGAAGAAATTAAATTAACAATTTTTAATGATTTATTTTTTTTCAGGGGAGTTGTGCAACTGTTCAATGCCGTTAAACAGTAACAGTGTGCGTTGCAAGAGAAATTGAAAAGTGTTGGTCCTTCCGAACATAAAAAGGAGGAAGTGGTGAGAAACAGTGAGAAGAACAGGGGTTCGTTCCTGGATATGCTGAAGCGGAAATGTGCCCTCAAATCCGAAGAGAACACTGGTGATATAGAACAGGTGAGATAAACATTTCTATTTGTATCTCGACAATTGCTGTCATTTTTCTAATTTATTATTATTATTATGCCATTAACTATTTGTGTTTTGTTGTTTAAAAGCGATGGAAACTAAATCTCTGATGTGGGAAGCATTGAGAGATGACTTTATGCTTGGGGCCAAAATGAAACGTTGGGATAAAGAGGACGACGAATAAAGGAGATTCTCACACAAATGAGAGTTGAGTAATTATTAATTTAACGTTGATGATTGTTTTCGATATTTTCTCAAATGTATATCAACATATCGATATCGTCGATCCACACATCCTGTTGGATATCCTGTGTGATAAACCAAGATATATGTATATGCTACCATCGGCATTTTTACAGAATGTGTAGTTTTTTAGTTTGGTAAAACTACAAATATTTATGTATGAAGTGATATTTTGTATACACGTTAGTTTAGGTTAGTTAACATTTTTTTATTTTATGAAAACAGAAACTTAAGCCTAAATTTTACTTAGCATAACTATTCCAATACTAATTTGATGCATTGTTTAAACCAAGCTCGGACATTTCTGATAGCACAAAAAGTTTTTGAAATTGTTCCAGGGTGCACGGCTTGGATCCATTTTTCATATTGTAACTTTTGCCGCATTATACAGGTGGAACCTCACTAATCCGGAAAACTTGAAACCAAAATTTACTGGATTAGCGAATTTTTCGAACCAGTGAAACTTAATGAAAAATGGCAAAATACATTGTAAATTTTAAAAAACTATAACCTAGCCTAGAGTATTCACTAACTTCCACTCTAAATTTAACAATTACAAACTAAAAGTATTCACTGTAAATTGAAAAATTAGGAACCAAAGTATTCACTGTAGATTCCAATTGCCAAACCATTGAAGCTTATGCCGGATTAGTGAGATGCATTCTGTACCAACTTAAAATGTTATCGAAGGAACCAAGAAATAACTACTTGGTACTTTGCGATAAGGCACCCAACTTGGCTTCTGTTACATTGTTAGGGTCTAACACTATGGCGGCAGGTTTTCTCGGGGTACTCCCGTTTACTCCTGCATCATCAAGTCCTGTTCCATTATTTCACCCTCATCTCATCATCATTCTGACATTTTTTTTAATTCAATGAAGTTTGTGACGGCCAAATGAAATATCTTAACTGATGTTCTTCAAAAAAGTAACCCGGGCAACGCCGGATGGTTAAGCTAGTAAACAAATAAATATAAGTATTTCAAAATACTATACAAATCAAACTTGATAAAAGAACATAAAAACTAAATTTACACTAAAACTACATAAAATGGAGTCTTATATTTAATATAATTCAGACTTTTTGGTATCAAACAGTTGTTTTATTTCTGTAGTCCACCAACAAGGTGGAATGTATGATCATTAGCCATTTATGATACAAAAGGTCAACATTAGTAGTATTTAAAATCAAGTCAATGCTAAATAAAAACTGTTTAAAAAGATGCCAGTTAATACGTGAATAATTAGGATAAATGGTATGACTAATTTCTTGGGGTCTGGCTTTTGTGGTCTGCTCAACAACAACTTCACAAATCAAAACATCATGGTCTAGTGCGGGCATCGAGAAATGATTACAAATATGTGGCAAGATACCGAGGGCGACGAAAATCTGATCCAACCAAGCAGATGCATTATTGGCCCTTCTAGTGGGTGAAGTAACAAAGGTAGTAAATTTTAAATCCGACATAAACTTGACAAGAGAATTATTCATATTTTGGTTAAAGTCTCCCATGATAATATGTCTATCCGGATGGACACGTTCACAATAACGAAGGATTAAACAATTATCAATAAATAGTGCCATGTTAAAAAAATCAAATAAAATGTCCATAAAATGTTGCCAGAAAATGTCCATAAAATAATTTCAACCAATTTGGCAAAATTTTTGTTTACAAGAATTCATCACACCAGTCTGACAAGCATTGGTAGCAATCCTGAGATTGTTTGGCATTGGCACCACACACGGCTTTCATCCATTCGGAAAATAGTTGCTTGTTCTTCTTCAGCAAAAGAAACTGACCAAGCACAACATAAGCCTTAAAAACACATACCAAAATACACATTACTTCATTTCATCCCCATTTTTAAAACGTTTTGTGCTTGTTTGTTTTTTTTTACCTTGTCATAACCTTTTTCTTGCAACCGTTTACCGAGGACTTCCCCAATTCCGGCCAACTGCGAAACGGACTTGTCTCCCATTGGCTCAGTGATGAAATTGCGATGTTTTTGCGACGTCGTTGCCATGATTTTCTGACGATAAAGTAATTGCCAAAATTTTCTAGCAAAAAGAAATTCTATTTTTTTTTTAGTCTACTACAGCATAGAAACGCATTGTAAACTAAATCTAATTTAGTTCAAATTGTTTAATTTCAAAACTTTTCATGAAATCAAGCAGATCTCAATGAGATAAGCACGTTTTCATGTCAAGTTCTGCATAACAAAGCGAATTTAGTACTGTTTTGTGTTGTATACATGTAAATCAAAACTAAAAACATATAATATAGAAAGTGACTTTTCGTAGGATTAAATCGTTCAATGAAGCGATCCTCTGTCTAATATATTGGTAACATTGGTTAGTGTTTTACCAAAATAAAACAAACAACAATATTCGTTGACACTGTCATTAATAATATGCTTACCCGTACGAATAATACAAATCCAACTCGAGACTAATTTGCTATTTTTAAATGTTCGTTTTCTTCACCGTAGCAACTAGCAAGAAACTAAACTAAACTATTATAGCAAAATCTTACGTCAGCCGCCTATCGCGCGCTCCACCAAGCTTTGCGACTTGGCATTTCAAAAAGCCTACCGAGAAGCGGGAAAAAGTAAATGATTAGAGACGGAGGAAGTAAAAAAGAAATTAAAAATTAAAACCACAATTTGCGATGGATATTTTTTTTTTATGTTGCAATGAATAAAATATTTTTAGAATATTTATCAAGTCAAAAACTGTGTATCGATGAAAATAATTTTTAAAAAATTTTGATTACACGTGGGAAGTTACAACGCGTAATATGTGTTTTTTAAGTGAAAATAAAGTTTGTCAGTTAATATAAAAATTTTAAGCATGTAATTTAATGTATTTTAATAAAACCACAAATAAAAAGTAGTTATATAACTACTAAAAAGTAGTAGTTAAATAAATAAATAAATAAAAAGTAGTTTTATTTATTTTTTACTGAAAATATAAGTTGATTGAAAACATATAAAAAACTTTTAAAACGAAACTGAAACCAATATAAAAAAGGCGCCAAAATAACTTGATTTGAAAGTTTGAAATTAAGAAGGACCAAAAAAATGTAAGAAAGAGAAAATGTAATGTAAATAAGTGTTAAGTAAGTAAGTACATTAAAATCCAGTTATTATAATCACGGATAATGTTATAAATCAGTTATTGTTATCATTGTTAGTTGGTCCCAAAACATTGTTTTATTGAAAATGCAAACAATCAGAACGTTCGCTGCACTGCGCATGCGCTATGTTTTTGAGAGCAGAAATATCAGTTCGTCTGCTAGAATGCTTAAAATTCACCACTTCACATAACATAATAAAAGAAAATCACTTGGTAACAAACCACTACCTTCCCAACGGAAAGAGGTCTGTTGCTGACAACATCCAATTGTTCCACCACGAATAAAGTAAGCATTACATGATGATATAGGGCAACCAAAATTAGTGCTTAATTTAATGTGTGCTGTTTTTATACTTATATTAGTACAGTAAAACAACGATTATCCATAAAAACAAATATTGGTATTTAATTAAAGGATACTCAGTATAATGTGGAAAAAATTCTAGACAGGGGGGCTCCTAAAAAAATTGCTTAGGGCCTACGAAGGTGATAAAACGGCCCTGTTTGCCATTGTGAAGGAAATTTTGACGTGTTTGACTGATCGGTCCACGATAATCCCAACGGACAAATCTATATATACTATTTGTAAAGCACTCGTTTAAATTTACTTATGTTGGTGTAAAACGAGGTTTCTCAATGTTGCACAAGAAAGACCTAAGGTCAAATAGGCAAAAGTTTCTGTTCACCAACTTAAATGAAACGTTTGTTATCAAAGTTTAAATTTAATCTGTTTCGTTATAATCTTCTTTGTTTTCAGACGTCACACACCTTTTTAGTTGTAGCTGACAATGTGTGGTCATCACTAGGGCCCGGATGTTTATGCATTTGCATAGATGCATATGCAATTGCATATTTTGGGTATTTTTTCAAATCGATGCATATTTCAGTCACTTTTCTAATAAATGCATATTTTTGCGATTTTTATGTTTTATTGCATATTTACAAGATTTTTGGGGGTATTTTCATGTCAAAGTAAATTCATATAACAATTAGGGAAACCTAACCTAACCTGGTAACCTGTCACCAAGACCTACCCTCTCATTCGTTCTTCATTTGCTTTTGTTTCCCCACCATATTTAGCAAAAAACCATGGTGGGACATCCCAAGCAGAAAACCGCCAATTTATTTGTACTGATTTTTACCATATACGTATAGGAAATGAGACAAAATCAAAGTAAAAAATAGTGAGAAGTTAAAGTTTGTTGAAGAGTTTCTGGTACTTTTACGTGCATAAATGGATGCATATTTCAGGCTTTATAAATGCATAAACATTTGGGCCCTAGTCATCACTATGACTATGGTTGAAATTGTTAGTTTTTATTTGATAAGCCTCTGGCAAATTTTAATTTATTTTGAGCCAATTTTATCATTTTTCTGTATTTTATCAACAAATTTAAGAGCACTTTCTACGTTTTTTAAAGCATATTTCCATTTCTGTAAGGCATTTTTAGGTGCTTAAAACAGTTTGTTGGAGCATATTTTTGGTTGCCCTAATCGTAAGAATTATTGATGCACACAAGTAATTTTTAAATGTTGTGATAATGTTGCTGGAAAATAAAAAAAAAACAGATTGAACGAACTCAGCCATCATGCCCCCCCCCCCCCGAAAAACGAAAGTGTGTTGGATAAATCAATCCAGAAACAGAAATTATTAAGAGCAAATGAGACACCTCAAGAGCGGAAAGCTAGGCTTCAAGAACAACAAATAAAACGAACCGATTCAAGGGCTGTGGAAACCGCTCAGCAGCGTGAAGCCCGACTCCAAGCACAACGAATCAAACAAGTTGAGTCCAGGGGTGCAGAAACAACTCCACAGCGTGAATTCCGACTTCGAGAAGACCAGATAAGCCGTGCTACGTCCAGGGCTGTGGAAACCACTCAGCAGCGTGAAGTCAGACTACAAGAACAACGAATCAAACAAACCGTGTCCAGGCTGAGAAAACAACTCAGCAGCATGAAGCTAGACTTGATCATTCTTGACCGTATGCGGCATGCCCAATCAAAGCAAACATTTATCCAGTCCAATTTGAAATTGGCAGCATGCAGCTATGATCAAAAGTACAACTATCAATTTCATCCAAGTGTTATTGTTGGAAAAATGGATGCAACATGTCAAGCAAAAAAGTTCAAAACTGAACCACCTGGATGTGTTGCTCAAATGGTAAAGTGAAGCTATCGCTTTTAAATGAACCTCCCGACGTTCTGCTTTCGTGTATGTCAGGAACTTCTTCAAAATCGAACCGTTTCTTGCAAAACATAAGGAAGTACAATTCCTGCTTCCAGATGAAATCTTTCGGCGTAACAACAACAGTTGAGCAACCGGGCTTCATGCCTACTTTTAAAGTGCAAGGCCAAATATACCACAGAGCTGAATCAATTCTACCTCTCACTAATGAGAAATCCAAAGTTTTTGCAAATTTATTTTATGGGTGATGAACAACTACAAGCTGATCGACGATGTGAAAACATTCTTGGTACAAGACGAGATGTCGTTTTGAATCTGCAGAGATTTTTTGCATCAACATAATAATTTAGTGAACATGTTGAAAACGGCATTGAATATTCTGCCTACCAATAAATATAAAGTTGTCATTCGAGCAGACAAAAGACCAGTTGGCAAACATGCAAGATGTTTCAATGCTCCGACTATTAACGAAGTGGCAATCGTCATGGTTGCTGGTTCTTCAGCAAAAAAATTCGTAAGAAATTCGTAAAAGACATTCACACATATGGGGTGGGTTAATAGTTTTCTTAGAGTATATACGAAATACGATACATAACCTAAAATTTAAAAAGTAATAATACATGAGACTTTTGTATGAATTGCAACTAGGGTTACCGCCCGTCCTTTATTTTCAAGGACAGCATATTTTGAAAATTTGTCCGTTACCAAAGTGATAATTTCAAAAACAAATAGATTTCTTCGATAAATACTGAAATTTCTAAAGTATTTGCAATTTTCTCAACATTTTTTTTCTCAAAATTGCAAATGTCTTTCTGGAATTTGCAATTTCCTTGGCAATTAGGGTTGCCAAGAAAATTGTGAGCAAAGTTTTCCCAAACATTCGGGCCAACTTCACCAACCGTAAATGCACTTTGTGAGTGAGCCATTCTAGCACCAAAAAAATGACAGCGTTAATCTTATGAATACCGAGATACAGAATCAGCTTCCCGGCTCCACCACAACATACAAATTTATCGATACAGTCATGGACACTGAGCAAGCTGTAGTCTATCCCACTGAATTCCTAAATTCTCTGGAACCGGCAGGAATGCCACCACGCAACTTGATTTTGAAGATCGGATCACCAATAATGCTTTTACATAATCTTGACCCACCTAAATTGTGCAATGGAACTAGGCTGTGTGTTAAGACACTCATGCCAAACGTGATAGAAGCAACAATTTTAACTGGCAGTGCCACAGAAGGTGTGTTCATTCCATGCATCCCTATGATACCAACTGATATGCCTTTTGACTTTAAGCGACTGCAATTTCCATTGCGACTAGCATTTGTAATCACAATAAACAAAGCCCAAGGACAGTCACTCTTGGTGGCAGGCATTAACTTAGAAAATCCATGCTTCTCCCATGGTCAGCTATACGTTGCTTGCTCAAGAGTCAGCTCACCAAAACATTTGTACATTTTCGCCCCACATAGGCAAACCAAAAATATTGTGTATCGCCAAGCATTACAGTGATAAGTAGGGCCCGGATGTTTATGCATTTGCATAGATGCATATGCAATTGCATATTTTGGGTACTTTTTCAAATCGATGC
>JAQIWH010008111.1:0-10625 GCA_034695005.1 Cryptops parisi | reverse complement strand
CATACAAGAAAAATTCCATGACCAGTAGAGAAATTCCCTGACTTTTTCAAGGTCTACCCTAAATTCACTGACTTTCCAGGTTTTTCCAGGTCGTGGAAACCCTGGATGATATACAATTGAAGAGCTCTGGCAACATAGTGATGAGCCACACTTTCTTCAAAAATGACATGTTTACACTACATCAAACCGTCCCTCAGTACTGCTTCTAGCTAGCTACTTTACTACTTCTTAGATCGTCTAGAAAATGGCAGCATAATCAACTTATTGTTGCTCGGTATTGCTCAGTATATTATCAGTCACAATGTTCTAAATATAAGGAAGATAATGAGCAAAGAACTAAATGGTCTAATAGTAGAGGTAGAAGTTTTGTTAGAGGTAATTTTGTGAAAGGTAGACCTAACAGACGTGGCGGTAGGCAAAGTCAAACATAAAATGAATCCACACCTAAGAGTTACACTAATTTTGTTAATGAATCATTATGGGATGCTATAGATACTTCATCAGAAAAACAGTTCTCCTGAAAAATGTGAAGTGTTGCTTATCACTATGAAGCTTGGAGTCTTTCAATTACACACCACTCAATGACAACAAACACTACACCAAGTCCTCATTTAACATAGTGATTAAGTTCCTGAAAACCACGACTTTAACTGAACCATGTTAAGTAAAACTATTGTAATTAAAAATATATTGTAAGCTATGCTACAGTATATTGTAGACTATACTATATATGTAGGTTTTACAATGATGTTATAACGAAACGACGTCAAGCGGGGACTTTGTGTACAATGGTGGCTTCCTTGTTTTATATTATCCTATTACAACCCCATGGCTTAATATTTTGTGTGAACATGCACAATCAAATTCCTGAAAGTTAAACGGAACCTTACTGTTATAAATTGTTTACATTTACATGACTATCGATTGTCCCCTACGATGGATTCAGTATAAAGTACTGAAATATATATTATTAGACCATAAAATTACTTAAGTTTGTATTTTTTTAAGTCATGCAAGTACTTAAATTTGTACTTTTAGGTCATAAAAGTAAAAGCTGAACCAGGATACAGCTGTACGGTGCGCACCGAATCAAACTCTTTGGGCGATGGAATGCACCATGTCACACTCACAAAAACTCACTTAGAATCGGGCAAGGAAGAAGTGACGAAAGAAATTGTTCATGCCGACGCCGTTCAACATCACATAGTGATGGAAAAATGAAATACTCTTCATTTATATCACATTTTCATCAACTTCAGTCAAGCAACTTGGGAAAAGTCAAAATTTTTTAAATCCATCCATCCATCCACAGTCGAACCAACATTTATTGTACTTGAAACTTTTATTATACAATAAAACTTGAGTTTCCAAAAATTTTTGTTTATTAATCCGACCAAATAATATAATTTTTTAGGTTATTTGGTAAAATAGAATAATTATTAAAAATATAGAATGATTATTAAAAAAAAAAAGAAAATAAGACTCTTGGTCTTGGCAGTGTCTTGTAAATCTCATCAGAGTATTAAAAAAATAAATCGTGGGACAAAACAACTACACATCAAATTAGAATATCATGATTGAAATTAAAAGAAAATAATATAAAACTTAACAGGCATGATTTTTTTGGCAGTGTAAAGTCAATATTGCTATAATCAATTATTCTTGATCCATAGACATTGTACACTCTAATAATGATGTGTCTGGTTGTCTTGTCGATAAAGTGGATCTACCACCTTCGTTTACATTTTTATGTTCACAATTGGAATGCAAATAGCAACAAGACATTTTATCAGTGACATTTCCTTTAGTAGTTTGAATGCCTATGCAGTCACCACATGGCTTATTCGATAAGCAAACGGAATTGTGTATTAAATTTCCCTGAGAAAAGTGAGAGGTACTAGAGCCATGGATAACCAGACTAATGCGCATACTCTCGGAATTAGTTGTTTGCAAACTATTGGTATGATAGCCTGTATCTTGACTGTTGTGAGCTTGAAAATATTCCGTATCGGACGAGTACAACTGGTTTGTATAAAAAACTGGATTGACAGAAGTATTTCCTGCATCTGATTGAGCGATTACATTTCCTTCAAAGCTGGTAGATATTTCTTCTTCCACTGTTGGCTTCCTACAAATGCCACTGTCCAATCCTTCAACAAAATAGGTGAAAACAAATAAAACTTATGAATTGTATCTTCTTTTTTTTTCAATTCATACATCACTGTATCAATATAATAGGTAGAGTCTACCTGTTTTAAAACATTTGAAAAGTTAGTGACACACAACATGTGCAAGCAATTTGTAATATGCACTAATAGTTTTAAATTTCTATTTTAAACTTCTATTGAAGTAAAGTTCTAAAGAATTTTAAAGATTTAAAGTTCTATTTTAACCATTTTTAAATTGTAAGCTCAGAACACAAGAATCAGCAGGGCCGGATTTCCCATTAGGCCCTACAGGCCCGGGCCTAGGGCGGCAATATTTTAGGGGCAGCAGGGGTGGCATAAAACATTAAAATTATACATCTAGATGTACAAATGTTGACTTTTAATAATACCCAAAAAAGTAGTTCAATATTTTTTGCACTTACACAAAACTTTCTATTTTGTATTTTCAATGATACGTTGAATTTAAACAAGGGGAGGAGGCGGCATTCAGTGTGGGCCTATAGGCGGAAAACTACTAAATCCGGCCCTGAGAATCAGCCTAAGGTTGGTTGATAACAAAATTTTACACAATTATTCATGCATCTTTTTTACATCCTCACAACTTCTACTCAAGAACATTATTAAAATGAATAACAACATCAATCATTAAAAACACTTAAATATTATGTAAAAAAAATTGCCTCTTCAGAGTGCTCCTAAGTCATGCATCATAGAAACTATAATTAATATGCTTTAAGTTAGTTTCTCATTATAAATGATGATGAAATAAATTGAAATTTATATTTTATGGGTGATTGCCCAAGTCTGAAACCATGCATAATTCTGGAATTTAACTTTTTTTTAACAAATTTTTTTTTTGTGTTTGTTGTTGTCGTTCAACATTTTCATTTCCTCTTCTGTAATGTCCCTCGGGACGTATATTTAATGAATAAAAAAATAAAAATAAATAAATGAAAAATAGCATGCAATAGCAAGCAAATAGCATTACTATGGACAAACCATAGTAAAATTGTTTTCTCAAATTCAAGTTTTTTCACTCAGTTCACACAATCCAATTGATGAATTAATTCAAAAATCATGCATGATTCTAGACTCGAGATAACACCATTGTATAGTAATTACAATACATTTTATTACCATTTATAATGAAAAAGATGTACATATTTCACATACTTGTTTGATGCCCAACCCATAAAAAATTCTTGTTCTAACAAAATTAACTAAAATCACAAACAAAGGCATTCCGTAGCTCACCCTGAACTAAGCACAATGTTGATTGGACTAAACTCAAATTCTATTGGACTAATTCATAAAACGTATGATAGCACCGGGAATTATAAATTGGAGATTTTCACTTACTATGTACATCGTATATCTTGCTAACGGATCCACAAGATATCATACTACGGAAAGAAACTGACGGTAGTTCATCATAAGACACGTTAGCTTTTGTTTCTTCTGTTCCGCACTCCACTTTCCGACCTGAGAATCAGTAACTCATATTTAACAACCCTATAATCTGTTCATCACGACATCCCTATCAGAATTTTCAGTAGCAATTCATTTCAATGTAATATATCAAATCCTAGTTAGCACAAATACAATGGAATCCAGTTATTGTAATCATGGATAATGTTATCAATCGGCCATTGTTATCATAATGAATTGACCCCAAAACATTGTTTAATATTTTCATTCATTGTTTACAGCTGGTTATTGTTTAGTCCCGAAATGTTCATAACCGGATTCCACTGCATTAAAACACATTGGAAAACTCTTTTTATGAACTCAACAGCTGGTCATCTTGTTGCCTCAAATAAAACTATAATGGGTAGAAGTTGACAACCTCAAACTCGAAATCATTCAGACGTGAAACCCGAGCCATTCTGAATAAGTGATTTTTCCAAATTTAACGGTAATTCTTTTTAAATAAATAAACACCTCTAATCCACTTGCTATAAATTTCACCCTCTCTTTAAAGTATCTCGTGATAGAAATTGAATAATGATGAATAATAAACCAAGAAACTGATTTTATCTCTTAAAAGCAATCTGCAGAACAGCTTATGTTACTACTTAATTATGCAAAAAAAAAGTAATGGGAAAAGGAAAGTCTGTTAAATTGTTTTGCCTTTGTTAGGTGAAAATCTTATTATTCTTTTATTCTAAATGTTGGATTGTTATTTGAACTGTGTTTTTGGTATACAAAAGTGTTGGATAAACAAAGCAAGTAGTTTCACTTTTCATCTCTGTTTTATATTATTTTTAATTGGAAAGTCTTGTACTGATCAGTGAATAAAATTGTTCCATTTTGGAATGTAAATTTTTAAAATTTTAAAATTTAAATTTAACTTATTATGCCAGTGGCACCATCTACTTGTGACAAGTTAGACACGACTTTTAGAAATTTCGGATTGATGTTTCTGGGCTAGAAATAGTTGCTCTGTATTCTGACCATGCCATATGTTTTCAAATTAAACTGTATTTTTAATTATCAATGTAAATAAATATGGGCTAGTTGCTTGAGTAGATGCGATGACTGTGGGTGCCCTGTCATTTGGCACCCACAATAAAGCTTGACTTCCAATCAAATGCAAAAATAATAAAGAAATACCACAATAATAAAAAGCTACTACACTTAGATTAAAAGATCTGAATAATAGTAAAAAGTAAATAAGGCAACAAGAAATAAAAATAATTTGTAAAAATAACAAAGGCGAAAAAATTGCAATAACACAAACACAACACACAAAAAAAAAACCAAGCAAAAACATAATTAAAATTGAGCATTTGAGCATTTCCACATCAACAAAATGCAACAAATTTTAATGCATCCAAAAATACTTACGACAAACTAAATCTAGGACTTAAATTTTCCTTTTCTTACCACATGCTTGATCAGGAAGAAATTGTCTGGGATGAGACCCATAGAGACCCACCAAATTTCAAACCTCAAGGGGGTTGTCGCAGAAAATGTCAGTGAGAGAACCAATTCTGAAGAACATTTTTAGCCATGCTTCACGATTTTAATCAACACACCAAAAGTGTGAGAGAGACAGCAAGCTTGGGGTGAGTGCTCACCAGCACAACAAATTTTCACAGCATTTCAACTGAGGATGTCTATACTTGTGACAGTCAAACAATCACATACGGACAAGTGGACCAGGAGCGTATTCAGAAATTCGGTTTGGAGGAGGGCAAAACCTGGGGTTGGAGTTGGGTGAGGGACTCTAAATTATTTCACATGTAAAAATTATGGAAATTAATTAAGATATCACCTAAAACAGCTATTTTTAATAGGAACATTTCCACTATTTATTTACTATAACACAGGTTATAACGAAAATGGATCAAATTTTCGTTATTTTTCTGGGTTCCTGGAGGGGGCTTTTGCCCCCTTTGCCCTCTCCTAAATACGCCACTGAAGTGGACAACCTGAAATATCCAGGTTGCACTAAGTCTAGAACATGTAGCATCTCTCACCAGAAACCCAGCCAAGGGATAAACCAGGGAATAAGAAAAATTTTATTTTTGAGACGATGAGAATAAACTTCTTCCATTTATATCTTTAATTGACTGTCTCGTTTTTCACTCCAACGATCTCATCGACTTACAGATGACACATCAAGTTACCTATCTAGCATTACGGACTGCATGTTAGGCTTTAACACTCTGATCAGATCAGACCTTCACAAAATAAGGGTCCCAGAATAAGATAATAACTCTAGTCCAAATAATGGTGGTTCTTGCACCACAACGTTTAATTTGCCCTAGCCGCTGACCACAACAGCTAAGTCTTCAATACCAAGGTCCGCATTAGGAAACCATCTCAAATAAAGCAGACAGAAGAAACGTATTGATCCAACGGAAGTGTTCCAGGAGCACTTTCCTCAACACCAGGATTCTTTTTCTAGAACCCATATGGTAAAGGGTCGCATAGTACTGCAAATGCATTGATAAGCATTGTCTTCAATAAAAACCGAAAAGGCAAGATGGATTTCCTGCGCCTCAGAGCATCTCATACAAAGTAGAAACATCCAACCCCTTCAAAGTAAAGTTATCTGAACAAATGAACATTAACATGTTGTCCACATAACCTTTCACCAGTTGGCCCCTTTGCTCATAACCCTACTTGATAGCCTTAAGAGGGATTACTTGAGGAACACCATTTGCCCATCGATGTTCAAGGTACTTTGCAGAAATGTATATATATGGGAAACATCAGAAACTAGCATTTTACAAGTTAAAGTAGCCCGACAAATATTGTTTAGTGTTACTTTACTTTTGTGCAAACTGCAATGAGTTGGATGGAATAACGATGTAACTCCAAAAAATGCATTTTTGAGAATAAGAGGCAAAACTTCTGGTACCTTCAAATTTAAGATTAAAAGAAAAGAAATTCCTGTCAACTGTATATTTGTAGAATGAAAATAAACAGGTTTTGCAAAAAAAAAAAACTTAACTTTAGTTGACAGGCCTCAAGTTGCAGGCTATTTAAAAATGCAATTATGCCATTATTCCAAATATTTTTTTCGCTGTTTCGGAAGTGAAGCAAGCAAGTGAAATGACAAAAAATTTAAAATTTAAAATAGTCGCGTTGATTCTTGCTTCATAAAGTCTGAAAGTTTAAATTATATGCAACCCAACCCCTTTATGCTATAGACTGGTCTAAAACAATTTAATTTATGCAGTTTAAGGAATAACTGCAGAAGTGTCTTTCACTGTTTTTCCACCCAACTCTCAATTCAATATCTCATTAAAGTGAAATGCTTATTACAAGTTTGCAGTGTTATTTTGTGGACATTCTACTATAAATATGACACAATAGGTAAAAAAATTTTGAAATTTTCTTACTTGAGCAATGAAATTTCGGCAAAATACTCTTGATAGGTGAAATAGGTGGCGATGAAAAATGCACTGGTGGAGAGAGCGATGAACGTCCTACCATGTGTGTGATTGGACTAGATGAAAACTGATTCTAAAAGTGGGGGAAAAACATAAGATATATGCAATCACAAAGTATCTATTTTAGATAGTTGCCTAACGTACAGAGCCTCCTGATGCAGGAGAGATTAATCTCTTAATCGGTGTGTTTTTCAAAGGCGACACTGGAGATGATGTACTGCTGACACTTTTAGGATTTGACCTACATAAAATAATCAACAGCGTTCAAAATACACGTAACACAAACTAGATATTCTAATCTATTAATATTACTATATTACACTTGGTCAGAAAGCCAGCAGTGCGATAGCTTAATGAGACTAAAATTAAATCAATATACGTAATCAGCCAGGTGAGAAAATGTCATTACTCAGTAGAGCCGGAAAAAAACAGCTTGCGCCTCAAACTCGAAATACTAAGACTGTCTTTGGAATCTTCATCACTTAATTGCACTTCCTGAGTATTCATGTCCATACATTTGGGTTGATGAGAATATGTCATGTAATTTCCTATGTTCAGAAAACAAACAGACAATGGCATTATTTATAAAAATAAAATATTTAATAGCCATACAAGCATTAGATTAGGATATTACTTCACATGAAATATGAAAGCAACATACAAACACTATCCCACTTACCTAATACTTTCTGAATATCAAAATCCAAAGGTAAAGTTAACAAAGTTTGTGTACATGCTGTAAAAAAAATTCAATCATTCCATGGATTTAGTGATTATACCAAATGCATAAAGTAGTTGAAGATGATTAAACGTGAAACTTTAATGAACTTGTTCAATTTCAATTGTCTTCTATGTTCAAACCATCACGCAAAAATTAAAACAAATAAAAATTAAAGAAATTTGTGTACTTTTAAATTAAAAGAAAAGCTGCTTGTGTGCTCCGACATAGATTCGTTCAGGTTCAATGAAACAAACAAAAATATTAACTTTATTTGCTGTATTTTTCCCTAACCAAATCTGGTATCTACACTTATGGATACTAATTTATGTAAGTTAAAACAACCTCCCCCTCATCCAATGCAAACATGCTTATGCCACTAGCACACTTAAGCAGCTTCTCTTTTAATTTAAAAGTACCGAAATATGTTATTATAGCTCAACAGGGTAAAAGCAACTCACCATCAGTTGTTTTAGTCTGCAAATCAGCTCTTTTTACATCTGTGTAACAAATTGATTTTAAAAAATGTATATCAAAAAATATTCTTTAAATTAATTTTTTTTTAAAAATGTTGCAGACAATAAATAGCATCAGAAAATCAGAACTGGAATTCACTTAAAAGTAAATTTTTATGTGGGCACAAAAAATTCATACATTTGCGCAATTGTTATCTACTTTAATGTAATTTTCAATCCTGGCTGCGCTCACACGAATGTTTCCATGGCCAGGGATACCGAGTACTTAAGTACCAAATACTTAAGTACACGTAACAAGTACATTTTAAGTACAATTTCAGTACTTGGTACTTGTATTTAAGTACAAACTATGGTACTTGTACTTTAGTACCTAATAAGTACTTGCAAATATAAGGAAGTAGAAATATTTGGGTCTGAAAGGGAAATTCCTTTTTGAACCGCTACCCTCCCTCCCCACTAATCCACTATTTGCTTTTCATGGAAATGCCCAAAAATTACGTAATGTACTTGGTAATGTACTTGTACTTCAGTACCGTATATTTGGTACTTGGCCTTAAGTACATTTATGGGCCATACTTGGTACCAACTTGGTAACAAAAAACTTTAAAGTACCTATTCAGAAAGTACTTGTACTTGTACTTAAGTACGTACTTACGGAAACCCTGTTCATGGCCAACGCCATGAGAAAGCATGATTATCACCTCCGAAGCCATTGGTGGAGCAACATTACATTTATTACGTCAATAGCCACAATGGCAAATTCCAAGAACTTATGCACACACTTACTTTAGTGTCATTTTAATTTTATTCAAGTTATTGTGACATCAGCTTTATTATGGTCAAACTTCTCTAACTCAAACCCCCAAGGAACCAAAATAAAATTAGAGTTGTAAAGAAATTAGAGTTACAGAAGTTCGTTTATATGCAATGCTGGTTATAAAGGTCATGAAAAAATTTCGAGTTAGAAAGGTTTCACTGTATAACATTGAGGTATAGGTGGTATTTGAGATATATAAAGAAAAATTCCCCCTCCCTGCTGATGGGTTTACTTCTAGTAAAAACAATGTTTGAAGTTCTCAAATTTTTGCTTATGTGGAACTTCAACAAGGACACCATACCAATCATTGATTTCCTTAATTTTTACTCCAAATTATCGGAAAAAGAGTGACTGGTCCCAATTACCATTAAAAGAAAATTCCTTCCTTGCAAACAAAATATGAGTCAGATGAAATGAAGCATCAATTTAACCAACTTTTAAATTATGATACAACTTTTGTGAAAATGCATTTAATGACATTGAACAATCATAAGCAAGCTATGAAGGCGCAAAAGAGTGAATAAATGTGAATGCAATGTGACTGCTTGATATTCAAAGTGATTGTGTGATGAATGCCAATATCCACCGAACTTACATGTTGTAGATGACATACAAGGTGAAAACGTCATGGGAGAGTTAGTTGTCATAACTGCATTACAACTAGATGACATCCAGGGTGATGGAACAATTTGTGACTGTGAAAAGAATGTGTTAATAGCCTCCTGCGCTTTCTTCTCCACTTCTACGTCCACTCTGTAATCGAACAACAAGTATATTTTGGTGATTCCACTGAACTTTCCAGAAAGAAAAAAAATCTTAACATAATCGCAATCAATTTTATGAGCAATGTTAGCTCAAGTATGAAAGCAGAAAAGTTGTGATGATGTAAAAAAAAAAGAGATTAATTTAAATTTATTCTAAGCTTAAATTATGCTCCACTTCAAAATTCTACCTGTAACGCAGTTGACGAAATGACGAAAGTAATGAATTTTTATAGTCAACAAGTCAAGGCCTCCTCCCCAGTTCATACTCTTTAAGTAACTTAATGCACGAGTTTGCACAGGGTCACTGAGAGCAAATTCAGACTAAGAAAAAATGTGGAAAAACTTTTTTGGCAAGGAAAAAATAAAAACAAAACAACAGAAAAATGTTTGTTTTTACAGTAGGGCTTCCTATCGAGCCTTTTTTCTGACTACTGGGCCCAGTATTTTGTACCGGTTGTCGGGCCTGAGTTGGCATGACACAGCCTCAATACAAGCTGACTGCAAACAATTTAATTTGGTCAAAAGCAGTTTTACATAACCATTGGTCAGATTGATGTAATCAATCGCACAAAGCTCAATTTTGAAATAAAGAATCATTTGTATGTGAATAGCTAATGGGAAAATCAGTCCCAAAACATGCAATTATAGTTTGTTTCATGCCAGTATATAAAGATCGTGCTTATTTTTGTAAGACTCAATGAATTTTAATGAATGAGGTGTGTATGGATTCGTCAGACTATGGATTAGACTTTCCTGTCCAAGTTTTCTAAAATTGGGA
>JAQIWH010008110.1:0-10626 GCA_034695005.1 Cryptops parisi | reverse complement strand
ACCAAAAAAAAAAAAAAAAAAAAACAACGAAACAGTAGTACAATCAACACCAGTTGGTTGTGTTATTGTTTTTGTTTTTCCTATTGGACGTATATATATTTTTTTTGTTGCTTTAATATTGTTTCTTAGATCGACATACGATAGTCTAGAACAGGTGTAGTATAAGGAGGTGCTCTATTTTTATGCGAGGATTACGTTTGACGCAAATGTCGTATATCTTAAATTCCCACGAACTGTTTTAGTTGGATAACAAAAAAAAATTATTTTCTGTATATTATCTTTCAAATATCGAATTATTCAACGATCGCATAAATTTAAATTTGCATCAATCGAAATTCGCATAAATCGGAACGTGCAGAAATCGAAAAATGGAATCGGTTCAAAACACCCATAAACTGAATATCGAATTACTCATAAATTTTAACTTGCATAATTCGAAACACGCAGAAATCAAAAATAGATTATTTTTTTTTTGCATTATGTAGGCTACGTAGGCCTACATATAGAGTATATCTGTATATGACAGTATATAAAGAGTATGCTTAAGAAGCATTTTTAATGTACATATTCGGAGATCCTGTACAGTACTAAAATGATGTACTTTGTTGTATTTTTACGTGGTTCACGTGGACCGAATTAATTCAAATTCAAATGTGTTCAATAACTTGGACACTACTGTACAAAAAAAAAACACACACAACAATTGAAATCTACTTTTCCAAAACGATTATTTGGAAGAATTTTTCACGTCATATAAATCGATGAAATCGAATATACCAAACTCGCATAAATCGACGACTCTCTAATGGAGTCCACTTTAAATAATTTATATATGATTATTATCTACATAGATACGTGCAGTATATGCAATTAAAACTTTTTATGTAGTTAAACAAAAATACATAAACTTGAAACTAACGGGATGGGCGGAGAAACAACTGTAAAAATTCGAATCGGAGAAGGATGCGAAATTAATGCAAATTGCAAATAACGATTTGAAAGTATGTATCGTATTAAAAACGAGGCCAAGTATCGCTGAAAGAAAAGAGACCAATCCAAAGAAGAAGAAAAAATTGGTCAAACGAGGCAGTTCGAGTTCTAAGCACATTTCTTAACCTTTTTTTTCTACTTCTTCTTCTTGTTAAATTGGCACCCATTGACAAATTCGAACGTTGTTAAAAGAAATAAAAAAATAAACATAATAGGAAAAAAAAACAAAAAACAGACCAACTAAAAAAGATATATATCCTCGCAACTCGTTTATTGCTACCTACGCGTGCAATTTTTTTTTTGACCGTTCATTCTCTAAATGATGGTTTTTCGTATTTTTTTTTTTTTGTTAATATATGTTTACTTATTTTGATTTTTCCTTTCTTTTTTTGGAGACTCGTTTGACCCTGGAAGGTTGTTTGTTTTTCCCAAACGAGGGTCACCCCCAAGGTGGTGGTGGTGGTGGTAGTTGTGGGATGGGTGGAATGTAAGTACTAGTATGTGTGGTGGGTTCGAGATCGTGGGTGGTAGCATTCTCGACCGATGTCGAACGTGTTAGACAGAGGCACAAGCGTGTAATCTTGCTTTCACGATGATGATACAATTAGGGATGATAAATGGGACCCAAAATGGCGTCCAGTTTTTGCCTCCCCAACTTCGAATGGTTTTTAGTACTGCTTCTGCTGATGCCCGTTGGAAATCGTGCTTCCCAGAACGAGTTTTATTGCGCATTTAGAGGGGAAAAAAAGGGGAAGAAAATGATACAAAATGGGATTGGTTATGATTGTTTTTGAATTTTTTTTTTCTTTATCTGTTATCAATTTTTTTATTTTCATTTTGTTTTTTAAAAAAAAAAAATTGATACCAAACCTAAATATTAAGCTCGAAACATGATATTAGAGCTTAAACTTTACAATTCCCAAAAAAGCATGTCTTTTTCAAAAGATAGGCGGGAAAAAAAGCTGAAATTTTGTATATGACTGAAGAAAATTTATTTGTATAGTAACACGAAAGTTAGAATTATATAAAAAAAAAAATTGAAATATTTTATTTGACAAATTTAAAATAAAAAATATGACAAAATATAAAAATCATAGTTGTTCGAAAACTTCATTTAACGTGTCTTTATTATCACAATTGCATCGATATTTGTTCTCATTTCGAGAAGTTACTTTTCAACCAGATTCAATACTGTAGGCTAATATGTGAATATTTCGTTGCTTTATTCCCAATGGATGTTAAAATTTAAAATAAAATAAAAATATTTTAAAAATTTTGATCGATTTACATCTGTGTCAGAAAACCTGTACAGTGGATTGTATGTAACACAAACCTTTATTCAATCTACTGTAGCCTACTCAAATCATTTTTACTCTTATATTAGCTTAACTTGTGAGTGAGTGGTGAGTTTTTACATACAAAAACAGGACGACTCGATGAATTTTAAAGTGTTTATGGATTCGTCTTAGTTTGTCGAATGACAACGACTATATGGCGTCAATGAAAAGCTAATATAGTGGACGCCACATGCCATATATCCATTATTCTTTGGACCCTCCTACAGGCTAAATGGCTTGGAGTTAGATGAATGAGGTGTCCATAGATCCGTCTTAGTTTCACGAGTGTCACTGGCTACCTATATGTTGCTTATTAAAAACCAATATGGCGGACGCTAGATGCTAGTATATAAAGAGAATGCTTAAAAAGCAATTTCGTTGTACCGGTACTTGTTTCATGTTTTGGTTCCCGTTAAAAAACAAAAGATGTAGCAATAAGAGGAACTACTTTGAGTAAGACAAACATTTAAAAGTCATAGAAATTCGATTTATGCTATATAAAAACTTTTACCGCAGAAGTTGAATGTGTGTGTGTATCTAGTTTCCCAACAAACTTCTGCTCAGTTTCTTTATATTCTTCCATTTTACGAGGAACATCTTAAAGATGGTCCGTTTTAATCGTCGCTACCCCACTGTGTTTTTTACAAGTACTAAAGCTTGACATACACCCCTTATACTTTATTTGCGGTCATCACAGTGATACGTCTGCTGGGCTAAGTACCGATGTGGTTCTTAACCACCATCAAGACCATCATCAACGTTGGTGGTGGTGGTGGTGGTGGCAAAGATGGAACAGTAGTAGCATCGCCTTATTTAATAATAACATCCCACCATGCATCGCGAGACTGAGAATAAGGGAAACGAGGGGTTGGTTTTGTAGTGGAAAGGAGATATTTGGCAGTGGAGGATGATTTACTGACAGTGACGCATGCGCACTTGGGGGTTGAGTCGTTGGCGCCACAGGAATTCCCACCGAACGGCGCCTTTTCGAGGTCGTCGTCGAACACCAATCGGTCTAAATTCGGCCATTTTCGACCCCCGGATTTATTATTAGTATTTTTTCTTCTTCTTTTGTCTTCCATTTTTAGCGATTTTTGCTTTACCGAATTATAGTAGTAGGTGGGTTTGGTTGATGGTGGTGGTAGTAATATGGTATGGGGATATGTACCATAACTCTGATGTGATCGTAAATTTCCTTCTTCGATTTTTTTCTTTATTCTCTTCTTTCGGGTTAAAAACCCTTATCCTCTGAAACCGATCGTTTTTTTTTTTTTTATGCGGAAGACATTTTAAAAGCAAGAATTCGATTTACTTCGCCTAAAATAAAATTTTCTTTGGGGGGCGGTATAGAAAGTTGAGACGAAAAAGTTAATATCGTACTCAACTGAATAGAAGTCTTTCTTTTTTTAGCTAGACCCCTGTCTATTCACGTTAATATACTGTAGTACATATGCAGTGTAGTATTTATTTACATATGTATATAACTAGATTTATTATTTAAATGATAATATTGTATACTGTAAATGTTTCAGGCAATGCCTATAGTCCGAGCATCGTATATAATCCCTGGCAAAGTATGAAATAACATCTTGTATAAAATTGTTTAGGTTAAGTTAGCTGACGTAGTTTCTCTAAGAAAAACATTTAACCCCTAAATTTAAACCTAACCCAAACTTTTGTACTCTTTATATTAGCTTCACTTGTGGGTGAGTGAGTTGTGAGTCAGCAAAGCTGGGCAATTGAACGTGTACAGTCGTTTATGAGAATAAAAAAAAATGCATAAAAACGAAAACCGCATAAATCAAAAACCTCATAAATCCAATGTAAAAAAAAACATTTTGCATACCGGTATAAAAATAATCGAAAATTGCAGAAATCAAGAATGGAATTACTCAAAATTCACGTAAATCAAGTATCGAATACTCAACGATCGCATAAATTTAAATTCGCATAAATCAAAATTTTTATAAAGCAAAACGTGCAGAAATCAAAAATGCAAATCACTCAAAACACGGATAAATTGAATACCGGTATCGAATTACTCAAAGATTGCATAAATTGAATATCAAATTACACAAAGATTGCATAAATTTTAAATTCGCATAAATCGAAACATGCAAAAATCAAAAATGGATTCTTTGCAGTTACATACAGTATAGCTGTATATGACAGTATATAAAGAGTATGCTCAAAAAGCATTTTAATGTATTTGTTTCTTAACTATTCTAATTTTATACATTGCCAAAACCAAGTTTTACATTGTATAACTTAAATGCCTGGATTATATACATTGCCTGTAATTTATACACAATCGCTCTAAAATTTTTTTAAAAAAATTGTGCTTATAGATCGATTTTCTTTGCGCATTATGTACGTATTAAATTTTTTATATACATAAAATACATAGTTATTTGCATCCGGTGTTTAGCCAGTAAGTTGTCAATCAATAGCTGTCTAGCTACTAAATGAAACGTAAAAGAAAACAACTTGACACCACTAAATACCACATTCAGAAAGCTCCTCATATTTAAGAAATGCGACACGAACTCGTTATCCCGGTGATACAACGCACCTGCGAATCGTTAACGATAAATACGCAATTTTCTTTTGATGTATTATTATTATTTAGTTGTTTTTTTTTTGCATGCATCAATTAATAGATCTATCTTCGCATAGTTCTCATATCTCGTCGGATAAATATATCTGTAAATATAAATAAATATATGTATAAAAATTTTTTTTTTTGCATTACTATGTGTATATAGTGTGCTCTGCACATCCGGCCAGGGTGGTGTACGGTGGTAATGACAACACTTTTGGAGGATGGAAAGTACATTACACATTCAACGCGTACAAAAGAGAGAAAAAAAATATTTTTAGATGGTATCGCATTTTCGCGAATGAAAGAAAAATTCCTATTTTATTTTTTTTATTATTATTTCGTTTCATCGCTATGATTTATTTACTTATTTGAATTGGCTTAACGAGGTTCCTGCGGTGTTAACACGTCAATCACCCCGTTTAACATAATAGGCACCAACACGTTTCGTGTGAACAATTGGACGATGTTGGGTCCATCGCGTGCTAGGCATTTTTGTTTTCTACGTTTTACATTTGTCGCTCTGTTATACACTCTCGTGCATAGTGTGTGTCTGTGTATCTGCTATAGACACTCTCCCTCGTTCCATATTTGCTTTGCTTCCTATTTCCTTCGCATTGTACGAATAGGTGCTTTTGACTACGCGTGGCAAAAGTATTAAGTCTTGTGTGTATAGTCTATATGTATATATTGTTTGTGGGTGTTTCCTTTATTTTTATGTAAAAAAAAATAATATGAACTGATTAATTCGCGTCAAATGTAAATTTCGCCTCGTTCATCTTACCATTATAAATTCTGCAGCATTTCTAAATGATTCTGCGTGTGCTTGATTGTCTATACATTCATATAATATTGTATTGTATATTTATGCATTTCATATGTTTTTATATAAATTCAAATATGAATATATTTATATATGAATTAAATATATTTACATATAAATTTTATTTTACACTTTACTTTTCTTTAAATAGATTTATTTCTATGCGAACATTTTTATTTATAATTTTATTTTTTGAAAATATATTTTAATTTACATTTCTTCAATACTTGTTTAGATGCTATTTTTTATATAGGCTGTTATACAGTATACTCAGGTGTTCTTTTATTTTTTATATGGAAATTAATATTATTTGTATTTTCTGCATTTTTTAAATGATCCTTATTCTTTTTCAATTGCAAAAAAAAATATATATCATACAATAATTTACGATAGAAATATCATACGAATCGATCGTGTAAAGTTGGCGTTCACAACATAGTGTTATAATAGGATCATTCATCAAGTATTCTCTATCATCCTATTACATAACTATGTTGTCAACACTACTTCAACTACGGCTTAAGTTTACTTTAAGAAAAATCGAAAACTAATAAAACAATAAACTTAATAATATTAAATGCATTTAAAAATATAAAAAATAAAAAGAGGAACATTAAAAATATTACAAATTAATAATAACCAAATAAAAATAAACAAATTAAACGGAAACTACTCGTTTTCATGTTACGATACCACTTTATGGACGAATGAATCATTACGATGAGTTAGTAGTATACTGAGTTAGTGGTAAAATAGAGTATACACTATACAGTGTAGTCGTCGTTCTACTACCCCCAACGTGTAGTAGGACCAAAATCACATCTACTTTGACGAATGGCGAGTGTCACCCATTCACGCTCCAAGGGGTCCTTATTAAACTCGGAGTCATGAAAGTGGGGACGAATTTGCCAAACCGATGAGTGTTCGAAGAACAAATCCCATAAAATTTCCCCCGTTTATTATTATTTTTTTTTCAATATTTTTATTTTATTTTCTATTTTTTTGTAAAAAATTTATAGCGATTCGTTTGCCAGTTTTTTTTTTAAGACAATTATTTTTCGGATCAGTTAACATTTTTACTCTATTGAGAAAAAAACAACACTGATTCTTTATTGAAAAAAGTGCATATTTAAAATAATAATAACAATAAATAATATAATAAAATTAAAAAAAAAAATTAAATTAAAAATAATATATAATAAAATAGTAAACAAAATATAAAAATATAAAAAAAATATAAAAAAGTAAAAAATTGAAATTAAAAATATAAATAGTAAAAAATGTATGAAAATATTAAAAAAAAACAATTAAAATTAAAAAATAATATAATTGTTTAAAAATATATAAAAAAGTACTGAACAAAAATTTAAATTAAAAATAAAGAAATACCCGGTAGTAAAAAAATATGAAACAAGTAAAATAATTAAAAAATAATAGAAAATTTTTTAATACCAATGCTAATATTGTGACAGGTATGATCTTTGTGAACCAAATGAAAAATCAATACGGAATCTCTTTCAACCTCAAAATTTGATTAAAATTTAATAAGTTAATAATCATTAAAACAGTACAACTTAATAAACTTATAGAAATTTAATGCCAATTAATAATATTATAAGAATTTAATAGAAATGAATAAAGATTTAATTAAAATTAATTGGTTTTTTACGATTCAATACGATACCTGACATTATGTTTACTATTTGACACCTGTCCAATGTGGTGGGAAATAAACTGTTCTTGTGTCTGCACAGAACATATAAGTTTGTGTTGTAAGTAGGGTGTGAATTAAGATGTAGGCGGAGGCGTGAGAACGAGGCAGGCGCCAATTGACACGTGCTGCTCGAGGGCGACACTTCTCGCCTCGTGATTGGTCGACCGAGGGGACGAATGAGATAAACGCTTAACACCGTGCCCATTGGCACCAACAAACAAACAATAATCAACAAACGAACTGTTGAAATGAAAACTTGACACTTTTCTCTCTAAAAACTTTCCATTTGACGCCGCTCTGGGAAAGCAAGATGAATTATCACCAAAAAAGCCTTTTTACGTTCATTTTCCCACCATCATTTGCAACTTTTGCCCTTTATTTCAAATAAATCCGGTCTAGTTAGACACTAAAAACTCGATTATCCAAAATTCTTCGGTTGATCCGAATTAGGTTAATATAATGTGTCATTTCAATATACAAAATCGCTACCTCATTATACGAAAAATCATTCACGTTATTAATAGCTATGAATGAATTTCAACTGAATTTCAGTTTATTTTCAATCCACTTTGATATTAATCGCCATTTTAAACTCCGGTTATCACCTATCATGATCGCAACTTTCACCAATCAAAGAATTTTAAAGTAATGCTGTAAATTCATATTGTTCATTAAATTTTCACGTTTTTAAACTGGTACAACGTTATTGGCTTTTTTTTTTAAATACTAAATCGCGGTATATACATTGAAATTCTGGATTATTGTTTATCCGAAATAGGCTTGACCCCATCACATTTGGATAATCGAGTTTGTAGTGTATTGATATAAAGTACTGGAATTATATATGTATATATAATCATTTTCTGTATAAACTAGTTTACGTACATACTACATACGTTGTACGTACGTACAGTGTTGTACTTGTACAGTATAACGAAAAAGCGACCCCTTTGGGCTAGCTTTCCTGTTGGTCTCTATACGTATCAGATATAGTGCTGTGACAGTAACTAGAATACGCCTCATGTTTATTACTATACTACATATAAAAAAATATTATATGTTTCTTATTTGCTGTTATTTATGAAATTCAATTTGAGTGTGTGTGTGTGTGTGTGTGTGTTTTTGTACAAGTAATTTATTTATTTATTTATTTATTTGTTTTCTTTTGACAGATTACGCAGCTGAAAATCGACCATAACCCTTTCGCGAAGGGTTTCAGGGACACTGGAGCCGGCAAAAGGGAGAAAAAGTAGGATTTCATTATACTTTTTTGTTTCATGTATTTCCAATATAGCATAAATATATGAAAGGTTTTGGGTAATAAAATGATAAGCCACATTGTTCAAGAGAACCGTTTTTTCTGGTGAAAAACTCCGTAGAGTGTACCATACTGAGCAACAAGGTGATTCTCTACATTACGCTACCATTTTCTGGAAAATGCTGGAAGTTGTAAAATAACAAGCTAGAAATAGTACTGAGGGACAGTTTGATGGAAAAATGTCATTTTGTGTAGCTTATCATTATATTGCCCGGAGTCATTAATATATTTTGTATTAACATAAAAACAAAAACTATTCATAAACAGAGAGTTTGATTTATAATTATTTCACTAATGTTCGAAAACCATTGTTTAGCAAGCAAAAATATTTATTTTACAGTGATTTAACTATGTTCTTGGAAACACAACAGACTAATATACAGTATTTAAAAATATACATATTACATATTGTATATATAGTGTACATTACTTGTACATGTTTATATGCAGTTATATCTGGTTTTACGTGTTTTTTTTTATTTCTATATTTTATTCATTTTTTATCACTTTATTTGTTGATCTATTTTTTATTACCCTGTCCTGTATGGTAGAGCATCACTTGTGCTTTTTTTCGTGTCGTTTATCTACACTCGGTATAATAATATGTACTATATAGGATGTATGTATATTCCGTCAGCTCTCTTACACCTGTCTCTTTCGACACTATTGGTGTCAGACATGTATCTATCGTGCCTACATAGACACATTTTTTTGTCCCTCCTTTTCACCTCCCGTAGAGAGAAACGTTGACGACAACAACAACAAGTGCAGTAACGCAAAAAAAGTGAACTATTATACACAAACAAATAGATACGTGTGGGTGTCGCCTGTATCAAACTTATTCATTGTAAACGTTTGGTATTCCCCACTCCCATTTTTTTTTATATATCTTTTATCCTTCAACTACTAAACGGATACACGCGTTTAGTCGCGAAAAAAGTGAAGGGAAAAATGAGAAAAGGCCAGGCGTGGATAGTCGATAAAGGGATAGAGGAGAGAAAAAAAATGTATCTAAATTCCACCCCCCTCCGGTAGTGGGTGCGAAATTTCCAATAAAGGGAGTTTCACCCCAGTCACGCGATCACACCCGTTTGATGTATGAAATGGAATGATATTTAGCTATATAAATATTAAAAGAAAACCTGTATAGGAAATTTATCTCCACCCACCCCCCTCCTTCTTGTGTAAGCGTTTCTTAAATTTGTCTACATGCTTATTTTGCTATAGGTTAAGACATTTGATTAACAATAGAACCCGCTTAATATGTTCGTCGAAGTACGTTAAACTACTTTTTAAACGGGAAAACATCTTAAGCGAGTTTAATCGAGATTTAATGTAACTATCGTAGGAGTAATAATAAAAGTGATACAAACGATGTTTTAAAACGTTTTTCATACTTTAATACATTACACGTGAATACGTAATATCATGTACAGAGAGTCTCACGCATACCATTTATTAGATTACAGTTATCGTAATTAGAGTTCAAAGGAATGTTCGAAGCCTATACGTGTGACTAGATATGACTAGATACATGTAGGAATATTGTACAATACGTCACACACTACGCCAATACAATACGCCATGTTACATACATCAGCTCATAATTGTTTTGTGTATATATGTACACAAATTTAATATAGAGTATATAGATTTGTATATCGCAGTCATTTGGCCATTATTTTTTGATCTCAAATGTTTTAATTGCCAGTCTTTTCAATTTAACCTAACTATTTTTATTCTCGTGCATTCCATTTGCAATTAAAAGATTAGCGATCAAACGAGTGTGGCCAAATGATTGCGATTTAAAACAACATACACCGAGTGTATGTATACGTATATATA
>JAQIWH010008109.1:0-10626 GCA_034695005.1 Cryptops parisi | reverse complement strand
CTTTGTCAAAGTGGGACATTATTTTTAAATTACCTTACATATTTTAGATTATGTATACTGTATATATTATGTATGTATACATACATAACTTAAATAATTGTTACGATTAACCTGCCCAAAAACTATTATTCACATTATCCATATGATTCAATCTCCCAGTAGAATCAATTACCACATGTACTCAGAAAACTTGGCTCCACCAGTCACCACCAATCCTGCACAACATTATGTAACCATTTTAAATCCAAGCTTTTCAATCATATACTCCATACCTAATTTTTGTTATCTTTTGTTATTTATTAATCCAGCTAGTTTGTAATTACGTTTAAGTTGAAATTTTACTCTTATTACTTCTGTGTTCCTATGGGACGAAGCTCAATAAAATAAAAAGTCCTATACGGTTATATTTACATATACATATTTTCAAACCACTACTACTACAACATAAAATCTCCAACGAGCCCTAGCACGTTGGGGACAATTGTTTATCAGGTCAGCAAATAAATTTTTTTGCTACCATTTTATTTTTCGTATCTAGAGACCAGAAAAAGGGCGTGTTTCTGTATACGACTATCATTACTACACTCGTATTACAACCATCACTTTTTCTTTCCTCTTGCTGCTTCTTGTTTTTCCCCATAGGGGCACAACGAAGAAATGGGAAGATGTTTTTGTTGATATCTATATTCAAAAACCAATCTGATTTTCTGCAGGCTGAAAACAGTAAACTATATATATATATAAAAAAAGAACAAAAAAACTATAAAAAAATAAAATCCGACACATTTCTGTAACAAATTTTCTCTATTTCTCGTGTTGGAAAAGTAGAAGAAAACCGGTGTTTCTACCAACTAATAAACAGTACTTGATTTGTGGCCATTTTCTTTGTCTCTTCTAGATCTCAACAACAACTAATACATTTCCACAACAAGGAAACTATAACGTACCAAAGTAATAAAAAAATGAATAAATAAAAATGGATAAAAAAAACAACAAAAATGTCGGACGACCACGTGGAAAACAAACGCATGAAAGCAAATACGTTGAGTTGGATTTTTGCTCTCGTTCTTGTAGATTCTTTTTGAGAAGAACAGAAAAAAGGAACATCGCCAATTTCCAACATCAGCACAGCATCCAGTAAATAAATCACATCTCAATTCTATAGCACAAACAACAACACAAACCAAGAAGAAGAAAAAAAGGATGAAATAAAAATATATATATATAAAAGAGCAAAGGAAAAAAAAACATGATAACGTGTCAGCAGTATTAGGTCTGATGAAATTGACCGAAATGTGGAAAGCAGCAGCCATTAGGCTTCATCGTTTGTAATACCATTTAATTCAATTGCCAACAACGAGCGAAGAACAATTTATTGGATTACCAAAACCTCGACCGACGAAAGAGCTCCTTTCACCGTTTTCCCCTTTTCCTTTTGTTCAAAAACCTGCTTATTGTTTTCACTGGAGAAAAGTTTCTGGTAAAAACCCTTTAAACCACTAACCACTACATTCAAAAATAGAAAAGCGGTTTTCAACAAAAACCGCAGAAAAATTAAACCTATTGATCACCGGTTTGATCGAATTGCGAAATAGCCTACTTTTCACAACCAACAAGACCATATCATTGTATTGAAATACAGCAAAGTAAGTGTTGAAATTTCATCTCTTCAGAAGTGTTGTTAGTTAAATATCAATTTTAAAAATAAAATTATTAAAAAAATTTGATTCTTTTAACATTGTTTTGGGACGTTAAAGGGGTCTGACAAACGAAAGTTTTGGTTTGGTAATTAAAAAAATTTGTAGACAACTACTTGCCAACCAGTTTTACATTGATTGGGCAAGAAGCTGGCTAAATAGTTGTTCACAAATTGCTCCATTTGCTACACAAAAAAAAAGTATTAGGAGGCCTTTACCGTTAAATAAACGACACTAGTTTCAATTGTAGAATAGTGGCACGATTTTATAATTATAGAATTAGAATCTAGAATCCCGAAACATGTTTTAAAACTCTAAAGATAAAATGTCACGATCAGTCATGTCTGTGACATCACCCGGACAGTCATATTTTTGACGTCAGTATAGCAGCACCACATGAACAACCAGTTTTGTGATTAATCGGTTGATTGTGTCTATTGCCCCTTAACCAATCATGAAGCATTTTGGAAGCATTTCGACACAGACATACTGGTGTCAGAAAATGACTGATCTGACGATGTGAAAGAGAAGTGACACTTGATTTAATAGAATGGTGACATGATAAACAGGTGGTAAAAAGACACTTGAAGAGCCTGGTGTAAAAGAATGTCAAGTAAAGTTTTTACAATTTTGAGAAAAACACGTTTAAAGATCTGAACTTGCCTTGTTGTTTATGTATGAGCTACTTTACACTTCTTGCAATAATATTCTTGCACATATTGTTGTTTTGCTCCAAATTATGCATTAGAAAGGTAGAACTGCACCTGACACGTTCGAAATGCATCTAGGTCATTTTTGACATGAATGTTACTTAAAACTCTTTTACACCAATCCCTTCAATTAACTTCGTTTCAATGATAGAATTCAAGTGACACGAATATTTGGTTAAAAAAAATTTGAATAAAAAATTATTTTTTAATGAAATAGTTGCTAATGTTTACGTTATTATTACAAGTAAAGATAGCAACATTTTTAAAAAAAATGTTTTATTTTTACATTTCAATGTGAAAGTTAGTGGCTTTTGCCAGTTTAGATTGCTTCTTCAAAAATTTTTAAATGGAAGAAATGTAACGAATTTCTAGGTTAAACCTACAACTTCAATTTTCATTCATCATTGCTATTTTTAATTATAAACATTTTTGTTCAATCATTACACACGAACCTAAATTTTATCGGTTTTCTATGTACACGACCTTTTAACATCGTCAATAATTGAATTCAAAACATTTAGCCCCCACCCCCAACCAAAAAACCCTAAACTTGTTAGACAAAGAAGGAATTTCATTCTTCCACTAATTAATCAATTCAATCCAGAAAAATGCACGACCAAATGAAAACATCTGCACAAATCTCAATCAAATTTACATTCAAAACCATTTATCGGCAATGACCAGCAAATAAACTAAAAAATTTTAAGGAAATTACTGAAATCAAGGTTTTCTTCCCAAGAACCAGAACATTCTGCAGCATCATCATTACAACATCATAATCATCATCATTATTCAATCAGTTTTCAGATTACTTAGGAATGCTCCTTTTCGTGATTAATTAGGAATTCCCTTTAAGCTGTACTACAAATTGGAATGTCTGCAAAATACCGACGATTGTCGCCCCCAAAAGACCTTTCCAATGGCTTACCAGAACTGCCACACAAGGCTCGTTCGTTTTTCCCTTCAGCACTAAGTGAAGACATAAACTAAATTGCGTGGAAAGCGTGTGTGTGTGTGTGTGGCACCCGAAACCTTCATTGCCCATTAGTTGGGCAATATCATTATTACCCTTGTCCCATTTATAGATACAACAGTTACCTTTTCAACAGTTCCATTCTCGACATTGATTTTTCTTTTTATTTACAGATTTTTTTGTTGTTGTTAACTTTTTTTTTCTTAGTGAGTCGTTTTTTTGGTTTCTTTTAGTTATGTTACTTAATCTGACTTAAGATTTGCTGCTGCCCCATTACTCTAAGTTGCTCAAGTCTTTTACAGCCACTAGGGGGCTTCCCCAGCATATGCTTCATTTTCCCCCAGCAAAAAGCGCTGTTGTTGTCTTTATATATATTTTTTTAACTCAAGAATGTCCGCCTGCAATCTTGCTAATAACAACCTTATCGCACCATCTAGCACAATCATTACTCTAACTAAAAAGTATAAGATACAAAATTTCCGGAACTACCGAGTAAGTGCTTGTGGTGTTACAATGCAACTACGATTAAGAAATGTCACAGGACCCATCAATGGGCCTAATATTAAAAGACAAACGATAATCTATATAGTACGTAAAGAAAACTAAACATTTATTTACACTACTAAACCGTTAGTTTTAAGAATCTGTTAAGGTAAACACTTATAATAAACACCTATAACCACCGAATTACTATCAATACAAGGTGAGGAACAAAAAAAATTCTTAAAGAGTATAGTGTTTTTAAATTGTGTTCATATACAATATTTGTATATATTGTTCATAGACACTATTTTTGTATATTTATTTGTGTATACTGTATTTGATTATTAAAATGAACGTTATTTTCTTTTTTTAGAGCAGTTGTGTTGTACTTTTCCTAAAACAAAATAGAATGCTTATGCAATGTGTGTAAATAGTGATATTACCTGGATTTTTTGGCATTGTACGCAATGCCTGGGTTATATACATTGCCTGTAACATATACGATAAAAAAACATACCAATAAAAAATCAAGGTATAATATTACATATGTAATTTCTTTTTCACATGTTTAAGAAAAGTATAGTAGAATATGAAAGTATATTCTACGTAGTAATAGTAAAATTATAATTTTAAATAAACTTTGTGGACAACTTGTGTATGATGTGAAACATTATACAGGTATATGTAAAAAGAGCTCTGCATCCTGTTTCAAAGATTATCTTAAGTGATATGCGATGATCCATTTAAACAACCCAAAAATCAACAATTTATTCAAAATCCTAGTTTTTCCGTCTTGATTTTATCAGATAAAAGCTCACTCACACTAAACTTAAGAAAGTCATCTCCACTGTTAAAAATACAAATTAATACAAATTAAAATCGGTATCTTAGTACTTGAATTACTATTACAATGTGAATACGTACAACAAACTCATAGGAAACTTAATTGCTTCGGCCTTAAAGTGGGTGTACAATTTGTTTATGATATTACATATACCATTATCATAAAGGTTGAAAATTTTCTCCATGTACGTCAGAGTATTATCAATTTTATCAGGGTGTTATTATTATTGTTCGTTATTATTAAATGAACGGATGGATCAACGTAGGAAATGAATGCATACACCACATACATCCAGTGAAAGAACGCCTATACATTTTTAAATTTTCCTTCCGTTGTTACTGACAGCCCTTATTAATGCTGGCTAGTCCGGTAACATTATTAAAAATTTTAATGAAATAAAAATGAAAATCCGGCAAGTTCACTTACTGAACATTATATTCAGTACTGTACGTATTACAGCGTTACCCAAACATCTCGTACATAATCGTTCCCCATACATGATACAGTACAAAAAACAAAAATGCTCAAAATGTATTAACACTACATTAAAAATAGAATACACTTCATTTATAGTTTCCCTTTATGCAAATCTAGATTTATGCGATTTTTGAGATATTCGATTTATGCAAGTTTCGAAATATTTTATTTTTCATTGTATATTGAAAATTTTACGTCCCATAGACAAAAATTACAGTTGAGGTCCTAAGTATCTTGCAAAATATGAACGAAAACTTTCCTTAAATAACATGTTTAAACACAAGTATCTTGATAGCTTGCTTACTTGTGTTCAAACATGCAAGTTTCGATTTATGCGAATTTGGATTGACGTGATCTTTGAGCAACGTGATATTCGATTTATGAGTGTTTTGAGAAATTCATTTTTCAGTTCTGCAAGTCTTGATTTTTGCGAATTTATGCAACTATCAGTTGTTTTTTTTTTCGAATTTAGATTAACGTGATCTTTGAGTAAAACGCGATATTAAAGTTAAACAAGTTTTGAGAAATCTCATTTTCAACTTGATTTTTTTATTCGATTCATGCGAATTTTGTTATATTAGACATATGCGGTTTTCAATTTATGCTGTTCTCGTTTATGCGATTTTGTTACATTGGATTTATGCGGTATGCGATTTTTGATCCATTGGACTATACAGTATACCATCATTCATCAAAAACGTCTGTAGATGCCAGTATACGTTCAATTTCCAGGTGACTCACAATCTCAGAAAGTCACTCACAAGTGAAACTAATATAAAGCGTATACACGCATTCTGTGTATAACCTCTGTTATATTGTTTGCTTATGTTTATGAACTTGAAAAAATTTCTAACAAAAAATTATCACCCTCCCCTTCCCCCAAAACATGCTTCGTTAAAAAGTGTCAGTGTTTATCGATTGCATTTCCAACTCAATTTCGCAAGCACTTCATCTCTTCAAAAACCCCAAGTGTGTGTGTGTTTCACTCAGCTTACGTTTCTCTTTGCCAAAACTTTTCCATCTTTATTTTCGCCTAACTGACCATGGAAAACAAACGACGATAAGCGAACTACCGACAAAAGCATTGGGGTAGAACATTGTCGTCATGTTCCTCTTTTATCTTCACAAAACCAAACGTCTCTGCCACTTCCCATATTCCTAACAACAAACACCCGCCTTTCTCGGCAACACGATATTCTCACCAAAAGAATTTTTCTTTTATTGTCGTTGTTATATTGGTGTGTATAGATTCCAAGCATATTATTGGTGCTCATTCATCCTAACAACGGTTTTTCCATCACTACTATAAATGCCCGTAAAACCCTAATCTTGTAATAGTACATAAAAAATGGGGGAGAATGAAGAAACACCAACTTTCCAATGGCAACCATCCAGGACCTCTTCGAACTCGTTTCATTATTAAATGGCTCGTAAACGTAGCTGAGTCTATAAATGAGAGATAAAGCCAAGTTGCTGTTCTTTTCCAACGAGAACAAAGAAAAAAATAGATTGTGACTTATAAAAGGTCGCCAACGAGCAATTAGCCTCGATTCGAACCCAATGTCAAATGTCTTACTAGCTTTTTTTTTTCCCGAAGATAGCAAGTTAATGTTCGATTTCAAGCACTTTAACACCCAAATCTTCCACTCTGGTTGGCTCTTAAAATAGATAATCAATAGACTTTTAAATAAATGGGTTTCAGTTTGATCAATATTATTCTTAACTCAATGTTTTTGAAAAAGAAAAAGAAACAAATGAAAACTGATCGTTACAGCGGAGTATGCATTATCGCTAACATCTTAAGCGTTTATAACGATATTTTGTTAATTAAGTCAATCAGTTTGAAAAAATAATTGACATGTACGAGTAATAATAGTAACATGTTGATGATGTATTGTAATATTTTAATATAATAAACTCGTTAAATAATTTTATGAACTCTTAATACATAATACATAATAATGTAATCATAACTCGTATCACTCAAACTTTCAAAACAATTCAACATTTAGATTGACACATAAGTTTCCGACTTATGCGAGGATTATATTTTTCAAAAACCTCGCATATCGAAAATCGCGTATATCAAGATTCCCATGATATTATAAAGATACAGTGCACCTGCAATTCTAGACGTAGTTATACACGGTGAGTTAGAATTAAAAAGTACGGTTATATTCCAAACGCTATTATAATGAAAATGTTGAGTTTGGAACATAATAACATCTTGATAAGTCTCTTTACAATGTCGTTTACCATTGACTTTGAAATGAAATTTCAAAGCTTCCATCACAGATGCAGTGTAATGCAGCGAAGTGTACTCACTACATTACACTAATTGATAGAGCTATTTACAATGGTATTTACATTGACATTGATATAATATATCAAGTGTCTTCACTACACTACATCATCGTAGTGTCTTCACTACGCTGCATTATTATAGTGTCTTCACTACATTGCATTACACAACACGTATAGTGGAAGCTTCTAAGGCTATCATTTTTATTATTATTTTGGTTTGATTGTTGGAAATAAATGAAGGACACTGGATTATGACTAAATAGACCATTGCTACAAATATGACTTGATAATTGACTTGAATATCAACATAATGCGATTTGAATTTGAAACCAAATTTCAAGGTCAATAAAAGCATTACTATTGTAAAGAACACTATCAAGGTACTATAATATACAACAATCAACATTTTTATTATAATAGCTTTTCAAGAATTCCAAAAAACCTGTACTTTAAATTCATTTTAACTATACAATATACAAGTATTGCAATTCAAATGTAAGGGTCAACATCGGCGCTGCAAATGGCGTATGGAAGAAACTTGGTAATGTAAAAGTGTTGTCACTTGTTTAATATCGCACAGAAACAAAATTTTCTCGCTTATAACAACGAATATCTAAAAAATTTTCTTTCGTCGCATAATAGCAAAACCGTATAAATGAATCTCGCGTTAAATTCAACATTTTTAGAAATAATTCAACATTAAAATTGAGTTATAATATAAATGATGTTTTAATAGTCTACTAATCATTTGTTTTTCAACCAATTAACTGTCATTATTATACATTTGCAAGAACTACTAATTGACAAATACAAAACAACATCACTGAAACACATAAGGGTTTTCACATAAATGTTCCGAGATATTAACAATGTTAAAAATAACTACACAAAAATTAACTTGAAAATGCTGCGACGTTGAAATGCGAAGGGTTTTGTTTTGTATGGTTTTTTTTTTAAAAAAAAAGATGTCGCGCGCAGGGTTTAATTTGGTAAACAGAAAATTCAATAAAAAGCCTCTTTTCGTCACGAACGAACGTGATTTCCGTTTCCTGTCGCCTGATAGAATACGACATTACGACTCTTTTCCTTTCCATTCTCAGGGTTTCCTTCGATTCGTTCTTAACTAACAACACAACGGCCAACCTAGTTTTCAACTTCACCTTCATTGATAGGTTATACAGTATGTGACACAAAAATAAATAAATAAAAAACAAAATTGAAATAACATTCTGTTTCAAGTGGATTTCAAAGAAATGAGAAACGCAAACTTAACGCATGATATTAATGTTCATATCCATTAATATTGTGCATTTGTTATGCTTCACAATAGTATAATTACAAGATATGTAAACCTAATACACTTGATCTTTTATAGATATACTAAATACCACCTGCACACGCAAAAGTTGCGCAATTTTATGTGTGCAACTCGGATAATTTGTTTACAACTGTGCCGTTATTTTCTCTGAAAACTTGAAGAAAAAAGCTAACGTGTTCAACCAATAAAGAATTACTTTTCAACCAATGAAAACTTGTTGACAAGCAGCTTAATTCACAAATTGATTCATATTAGACTTGCCACACTAAAACTTAGTGTATTAGGTAAGCTTCAGTAAACCTTACAAATATGCAAATAAATGTTACTAACAGAGCCCTAACGCGCTGCTGTTGATTAATAACCATCTGTCCTTAACTTATTTTTAGTTTAAAAAAGCTATATTCGACGGTATTCCAGAAGCATAGTTCGGCGGTACTCTAAATGCAGCAACCGATATCGATCACTATCAACCTAGCAAAATACTGTTAAATGTTATGTTGTCTTAACATTTTTGTTGTTTTCAAACATCCTTTTTATAATTGATTTTAAAAGCTCTCGACAAATGGTGTTACTAATATTTGTATTATGGCTTGTTTCAAGACACTATAACTCAAAGACCAATATTCTTACAAACTTTAAAATTTATACATATACTAATTAGACCCTAAGGATATTAAATAAGTGTTATTTTTTATAACAATTGTATTTTTAGATTTTTTAATTAAATCTTAAAACCTCCCGACAGATGGCACCAAGAAACATTAATCTCAATGTACTTGTGCTTCTTTCCAAAAAACCACACGTTTTACGCAACTGAAACCAATAATCACATACAGGTTTTCAATTTCTAATATATAAATTTAAAAAATAATAAAACGTCACAAAATAAATTCTAAACCCAACAAAACATTCGGTCTGACATACAAATTTATATACATATATGGAGAAAAAAAACAAGCCATAATCTTAATAGCCAAGTCAATATTAGGCTGCATACCGTCGGAAAAAAAACAGCGGGTGGGGAAGGGTCTAGTATTAATAAACTCCCATACAGAGAATGTGTGCAAAGGGGGATGTGTAAAAAATAGCGACCAAGTCAAACCCCCGCACCCACATCGATCAATGACAATTCCTTAATTTGGTCGACGGATTCTTCCTCCTCTAAACTAAAAAGAGACCCTATTTGCTCGGCGCCAAATAAACTCCCCACCACAACCCCAAACCCTACAGTTGTTAGGAAAAAAGAGGGTGGGGATAGAATATGTGTACACATACACACACAACACAAGGCGAGGCAACTCCACTCCGAGCGACACGAGGCGATAAAAATGAACGAAAGAGGACAAGAGCGAATAAATCTCGCACGCAACGACCCTCGTGCCTTTGGGTGGTTAAGATCTAATAGCAAAGCCTGCGGAATAAATCTCGCCACCAAGTTTGTTCTGAATCCCCCCTTTTTTTCCCTCTCGGCCTGATGGATTCGCAGTGTCAGCGCCATAATTGGCCAAGCCCTGCCAAAACGATTGAGGAAAGCTTTCGTGACACGCGCCTTTCGCTTGATTCTTTATACTTTTCCTTGATGAACTGTGTGCGCACGCTGAAAAAAACTTGTTCGAACGACGTTATCTCAAGCACGAGTGCGCACTCCTGCAAATATCTAGTTAACACCTTTTTATTTTGTCTCACATTATATTACTCGGAAATTAACAATTTATCGTCAAGCGAGATTTCCGAAAAAATAAATTTGCTTATTATATACGCTAATAAACATAGAATTCATTTTAACGCTTTTCTACACGTCTTTGTTATTAATGCTTATA